>JAVDBV010015492.1:2930-15743 GCA_032619315.1 Piper longum
TATATATATATTACTATTACTTTACTATATTATAAATGGGCATCACATTTATTCTTTGTCAATTTTCCATGTCATACAACAATGATTAATGAAGGTTCACAATGTGAGTGTACTTGCTTCTGGTTTTTTTTTTTCATCCCTACAAGCAATCCGATTTTTATTTTATCTATATAACAAGGACAAAGGTTCACACCGCAAACACAAATAAACATTAAATGCTAAACATCTAATTATATAACCTAAATGCAAAATACTGTCAGACTTACAAAATCCTAACCCATCTAATTTCTAGTAGGCGGAATGAAGTGTGCTTGATAATTTTTCGTCGGTTGAAATAGGGGAGCTGTGTTTTTTTTTTCATAGTTTGACGATGTTGGTAGTTGTGTCATGTGCCCACATTTAAGATGTTACACCAAACGAAAGAGGTTCGCCTAACACAGGCTGCAGCGTTTACGTTTTCCATGACGTTCTTGAAAACTATTCCAAGTTGTGTGACTGTCTAATTGAAGATCATTACTGGGTCCTTCCCAGACTCATAAAATTGGTAAAGAAGTCGGCTAAGGTTTCTAGAGTTGATTAAAAACCATCAAAGATCAATAGCTCAAAAGTCAAAAGTATGAGATACCCAAAACTGCAAAACACACTGGTTTCCAGTATTCCATCAAACTAAAAAAACAAAGTTTTATGATCCAAATAATTAATTTTTACATTGCAAAAGAAAAGCCCAGTTACGCAAAATTTTGAAAAAAAAAAAAGAAGTTTCCCTAATTATGAAATTTCACCACAATTACTTTACGCAATTAGGGAAAACCATTTGTTATACTAATATGCCAACCCTTGTCTCTTTAAACATAAATTGTTGGCACTCACATGCTAGAACGCTTTAAATCAACAAGCATTAGTTTAAATTGACCTTGCTTGGGCATTGGGCTTGCGCATAACACAATAAACCGCAAATGAAATCGTGATCAAAGGAGAAAAAGAAATCAGGATTGTGACCACACCACACAAACATACCTGAATTTTACTGAACTCATCTATTCGATTTAAAAAATCTCACATGTATGAATGAAAACAAGGCTTGTACTTGTCACAGGATATAAGAATAGATGGTTCACATGGGGATGGCTCTAAAAAAATAACATCATTTAACACCTTAAAATTGTTCTTCCAAAATCACAGTGTCTTTACAAACAACCCAATTAGTTGATTATCGATGGTAACATTGATATTACAAAGCCATATAAATTTGAATTTTGTCAACTTCAAGGAAATGTTTTTTTTTACAACACAAAGATATGGTAACAAGCTTTGGGGAAAAAAAAGATATGGTACTAGGCAGTAACAAAAGAACTTAATTACTGACATAGGCTAAGCAAGCTATACTGATAGGAAAGAAAATAGTAGTTGGTGTAGAAGTTATCTTGAGTAAAAAAAAAGTTAATCATAATTTTGTGTCGAAGTTACCTTGAACATCTACAAGCAATAGATAAGGCAGGTGGTAACAAGGGAGTAAACAGAATATCATTATCAAGCACATCTACAAGGATCAACAGCTCCCCCAATTTATCAGCCAACAGAATCATACTGGGTCAAGCATAGAGGATCAAATTTAAACAATTTCTTAATGGAAAAGGATAAGAGTTGGAGACAACAGCACCTTATTGCTGCTTCTTCTTCATCCATAAGCATAAAATTATCGTGGATGAAAAAACTAAAACCTCCAAACAATGGCAAATAGACACAGGTAAATGGCATCATGCACTAGGAAATAGTCGCAAATTCATAAAGAAAAACATGACAGAACACGAAGAAAGTGAGCCACTTGTCTAAAATCAACAAAAAAATCTGAACTCATTTTTTCAGATGAGAAACAATCACTCGACATTGTCCTTTTTGTCCAGATCTCCAAATTTGGCCTTAAAAGAATCTTGCTTCTGCATCCAGGACATATGCCACTGCCCAAAAGGAAACAAAAAAAGTAAATAAAATGATAGTAACAGATTGAACTACCGCATGTCCTTAAAAATCTTAACCTATACAAGAGAAGTGAGCCTTCTAGTATTCTTATCTTAACACACATATTTATTTGAAATTTGTACCTAGCCATGCTATGATGCCTAGTAATTTTGACACAAAGAAAGGGTACAAATGCTTATTTTTTCGCTTCCAGTGGCATTCATACCTTGTTAAAATACCATATTAAATTAGCAATAAATCCTAAACCCTAAACCCTGAATTGCGTCGGGAGGTAAATATTTGGTTATTTATAAAAAAAAACAATGCACTCTGACGAATTTTCGATATTTACATTCATCGGAGCTACACAGTGCCGAGACAGATTCAAAACTGGGGAAAAATAAAAGTAAAAATAAAGTGATAAAGAAACATAAAATGACTAAACTGAGATCACCCTCCAGATCATGTTCTACGCAAGTTTACATACAAATGAGATGAAAAAACAGTATAAAAAAGATGAAAACATACAGAGGAACTGCATTCTCGACAGAGAGGAAGTGAAGGGGCGGGAGAGAACATTTTTTTTTAAAAGAAAAAGTGGACCTGGAGGGCGGCGGCCCAAGCGACGAGGAAAGATGCGAACAAAAAACCTCTTGTCCTTGAAGAGCTTAGCGCCCATGGATGGGATTTTGATAGACCTTGTACATGCTGAATCTTGGCGGGGGAAGGGAAAGCACGGTGTTCGGGTCCGTGGGGATGTCGAAAACGGACGGTCGGTCGGATGTTTGTCACCTTTTCTAATTTCAGAATTAAAATAAACTCATAAAAAAGTCCCTGTACAATAATGTTGAAAAAATAATTAAGTTTAAAAGTATTCATTGTAGTTTATTTTGACAAATAATAACTACAATAACTGTTTTTTTATCACCCATTTTATGAAAATTTACTATTTTTTCTTCATATATAAATTGTACATGATTAATGAATGTTTGTATGGTTGATTTATATACATTTATATATATATATATATATATATATGTTACCTAGCCTGGATAAAAGAAAAGAGTTAGTGTCGAAATCATCAAAAACATTGTCATTTGTAATTATATATTTCTTAGTTTAAGATCCACGTCTTCCTTTCGAGTACCCGGTGGAAGAAGAAAATAATAATTTTTATACATTAATTAAAACATAAACTTTTGTATAATTTGTAATTGTATAAACTTGCTATCATAGACCATAACCGTCTATAATTAGAGTGAAAGACTAACAATTCGAATTGAGCATGTAAGGCAGGTAAGATTCCAACATATTTGTACTCCGTTAGATCTCCCTCAAACAGGAACAATTTTGAGCAAATTGTCAAGTGCCAGTAAAACGACATAAAAAAGATGTATAACACCATTATTCCACCGCAATCAGCAATCATAATCGAAAAACAATAAATGAAAAATCTAAGGGAAGATAGACATGCCATTTTGCACGAATGTTCTCCCAGACAAATATCGGGAAAGCAAATCCCTTGTTACAAATGCATTCTTGTCTGCAGCATCACAGAATTGCTGTTTGTAACCTGCATCATGTTGGTCGGACAAGGGCATCTCGTCCTGCACGTCGTCCTCCAAATCAATCACAATGTTGTGAAGTAAACAGCAAACTAGTATAATTCTTGGTAGCTTATGCTTATCTGGCATCCACATCACTCCATGAACAATCTTCCACATGTCCTTTAGCTTTGCAAGAGCCCTGCGTGCCACCGTCCTCGTAGCATTATGTCGGCGGTTGAAGTCTGCCCTTGAATTTGTAGCATCATTGACATGATACGGAGTCATCAGCCAAGGTAGCAGAGGAAAACCCGCATCTCCAACAATGTATTCTCCCACTTCGCATCCTTCAGATAATTCTATCTTTTTGCCATTCAAACGTTTACCATTATCACAGAGGCTAAAGAATTCTGATGTTTTTAGCACCAAGGAATCATCCATGCATCCAGGCCATCCAGTGACAATGTCACTGAATCTCATGTCAGGGTCAACAATGGCCTGCAAGATCATGCTGTGGTTCTTTTCACCATCAAACCAAACATCAGTGGACCGTCCAATGATGGGAGACACATCATAATGTGAGTAATGTCAATGGCTCCGCAACAATTAGGAAGACCACGTATATTTTCGAACTTAGTCTTTATTTTCTGCATTTCATCTTCAGTATTTGGCCACTGAAGGTGGCAAAGTCCTCTTTCTTCCATGGCCTCCACAAATCGCCAAGTGACCTGGGACACGGTCGACTGGTTCATTCCAAATAACTCACCAACTGTCAGCAAGGAATCCCCAGAGCTCAATCTTCTCAGAGCAACAGCAACCAGATCGTTTACGGATAAAACTTTTCCATTAGGCCAACTGAAGTTTGTTGGTTTAGCCATAAGATCGTCTCTTACAATTGAGCATATATAAGTGAATGTCTTTATTGACACCTTGAATATGGATTCAAACTGATTCAAGCCATGACGCGAAGAAAGAGGACCTGTACATCAGAATATTGGTTAACAAACCTTTTACATAAAGGCGGGACCTTGAACATGGCATTTATGCTAGTATTTTTATTCAAAGTTGAAATATTGCTTTGCGATCAACACCAAAAACTTATTATGCACCAAATTCAAAAGAGAGAAAACTAATATATTCCTAAACACAAACAGGTGTAATCACATACATAATGAGAACAGATGAATCAATACATTTGTCTATCATGTCATTTGTTATCATCATATCTCAATATCAACACTCATTACGAAGTACAGGAAACCAACACTTTAAACCCTATAGAACCAAAACATCGCTCAATAAGAACACATCAAAGCATCGGAAAGACCCTAGTGACCAGTATGGATAAAAAGAACTTATATGAAAGTCACCACCAATCATCATCAAATTATTTTTCTTTAACGAGCCGAACTCATACTTCTACCTCAAAGAAAGAGTAAGTGCCAGGAAATAATATCATTTGCAATAAGAATAAGTTCACACAACCTATTTAGTCCTTACAAGAAATGCAAAGATGAGAAGACTTTGATAGCTTTGTCAGGACTCAGTCTAATGTAATTTCAAATTTTAAAAATAAAAAACGTCATAGAAGTCAACACAGAGTAGGGTCATCTGAAACTATTAACAAAAAATGAACGGTTGAAAACAAATAAAACTACCAAAACTGGAAACTATTTACATACAGTGGTTCATCTGATTCACATAAAAAGGCTGTTTATATGACCAACTTCTCTAAACGTCTTTGGTCATTTTTGAAATGAAAATATCACAAGAAGTGAGAACCTCGAAAAACAACAAATGTATAACCTGTGTTTGGCTTTCATTGACAAAACAGTAGGGTCCAATGTTCTCCCCTATAATTGGGCATATCCTACTTTGCAAAGGCTACAAGAAATAAATAACAAGATAGAACTACAATAAGATTCACAAGTTCATTTAAAAAATAGCTCACTAGATACTTCCAATGCACATTTTAGAAACTCAACACTGATATCGTTTACATACTGGCCTAGATAGATAAAGGGGCCAGAAAACAAGGCATCTTGCAAGAAGCAGTCAAACTAGAATAACATTAGACAAATATTGAACCAAATGGGAACAATGCTTAATAGTGTTTCAGAAGAACCCAAGAAAACTATGAGTTTGGCAGTGTTTACTCCAACAAAAAACCTTTTCCTAATCTTCTTCATATTCCGGTTGGTTTCTCCAATGAAAAAGGAACATAACCAATATGTATTGCAGTTTGAATATAGAATTGAACTATAAGCATCCTTTTTCTACGACCAAAATATGTTACACGAGGTAAAAATACACATTACCAAGTTAAGATCTATTACACCTTAGAATAAAATAATTAAATTGTTGTACCAGGAAAATATTGAGAGTGAACCTGCTTTAGAGACACTAACTACACTAATTGTGTGACAGTAAGAAAATTGAACTTTTACGCCTTCTTTCAATGGTAAAATTTCAAACCATTACATGAAACATAAATGGTATCGAAAAATGGGAAAAAACAATAAAAGCGAGATCTGTATTAAATTATTTTAAATATTCTAAAGATATAAATTCATATTTACAATTGCTCTTTTGCATTAAAAAATGAGTCTCTTGTAAAGAATTTAAGCTAATGGCTAGCTAGTGTTCACATATTAACAGGATAAGGAGAAAACCATTAAGCATTAGTGAGAGTTGGGTTCTTGAAGACCATCAAGCATTGTTTGGAAAAAAAAAATCAACGGAGTGTGGCATGGTTATTCAAACCAGAAGCGGGTTTCCTGTCAACAGAATCATGCTAGCTTTCCAGGAAAATAAGATTGGGAAGATATGAGTAAAATTAGCTAGGGTAAATTTGTAAGAGGCAAAGCAGAATGATTCTAAAACACTCGAACCTGCTTACAACCACATCTAATTACAAAACACCAAAGCAATTACCTATTCACCATAGCTTGTTACTAACAGGTGTTCAAAAATCCTGATGAAAACCTAGTAACGTTCTTACACATTTGCAGTTTGACATTCTTACTTAACGAATTAAAGCTCACTGGAATAGGTCGTGAGAACATCATTTTAAGAACATTTATTTCCACAACTAAGTCATATTACATGCACAAACTTATATACTAACATATATACAAAAAAATAAAACATAAATAATATGCTCAGAACTTACTTGTCAACTAAGCTAAAAGTGAAAGAAGAGAATATTACCTGTAATCCTCTTGGAGAAAGTGGTCCACCAATCACTGGGGTCTTGGTCTAACAAAGCCGACACACCATCATCCACCACCTTCTTCACCTTTCTCCTCCTCTTGAACCCCCTGACAGGCCCCATGGGAACACCCAAAATAGACCCAAATTTAAAGATCAAGGCAGCACCCAAGACGACCCAGAACCGTTAGACACAAACTCAAGACATACCCGAGAAGTTAGATATAGGCATACCCATGTGGGGACGACACGAATTTCTTGACAAACAGAGGGGTGGACACAGAGAGAAGAGAGCATGCAGGGAAATGCTAGCAACAGAGCAAAGGAAGGTGAGCTTCAAGCATGCAAAGAAAAAGAAATCTAAGGAAAGATTTGGACTCAGAAAAGAGAAAGAAAAAGGAGGAAAATCCAGTAAGGCCAATGCAGTAAAGCATATGAAGTGAATACTTTGAATTGTGGGCGGGGAAAACTACGGGCTGCTTCTCTTATCTATCTCTTTAATAAAAGTCTTATCTATCTCCCCACAGAAATTAACCAACCCAAATATATATAATAGAAGACTCGTTCAGATAATTGTATAAATGATTGAATAAATAATGACTCGGTTTTGTTTTAGGAGGAAGGACACATGTGGATTGCGCAGCATATATGCAAAAATAGGTCTGATGGATTGCAAGTCTGGATGAGGCTTTGTTATAAAATAAGGAAAAAAATTGCAAGTATGGATTTGAGGAATAGTGAAATTATGTGTTTTGTAGGATTGCGCTAATAATGTATGTGAGAAAGTTTTTTTAAAAATTTTTTAGATGATTTTTTTTGGACATGCCACGCCCAGGAGCGCGCACAAGGGGATACATGCGCCGGGCTGATCATGCCCAGCGTTTTGATACATTTGGGACCCTGCGCAATGAAGGGTGTGTGCTACAAGCCCGAAGGGGCCTTTTCCGAGGCCAAATAAGCCATGCATCATGTTATTTATTATTCGTGGCGTATACACTCAGGCGCACGCAATTTCCACCAACGAAAAAAGAATAAAAAACAAGAAAAAAATACTGGGTATGTACTATGGTTTTCCTAAGGTCTAAGATAGCAGCATTGCTGCTTGGCGCTATCCTTTATGCGGGGTTATCTCATTATCTTATTTCGGCATCCTTGCGTCGTAAAAAGAATAAATTTAGTTAACAACTAATCAATGTGTAATGAGGTTACGTAAAGTGAATTATTGTTCATAGCTTTTATGCTACTTTGACCTATAAATTAGCATTTAGCATACACATGATAGAATTGATAAAATCAAGCCAATTTTTCTTGTTAATATTTTTCAAGCTAGAGTTGATTCAATTCTCATTCTCATCAAGTAGCCTGCGACGTTGTTTATCAACAGCTGCGTAAGCTTTAGCTTTACCATTGACATATACGCATGCAAATTGAAATGAATAAAAGAGGGTGAACTAACTAACAACGCCTCTAAACAGCTGCGTCAATCTCCAAAGCCGCGCACATAGGACCAAAAGTTCACTAACCCTGAATAGTCTATATTCCTAACCATCGACTTTCCCAACAACACTCCATAAAACCCTTAGCTTTGCTTCACTTCTCTTGTCGTAGGCCTCTCACAAGGATTCAACTCCCTTTACAACATTTGCAGCTAGCCTGAGCAATTGCACCTTTGAACTCCACACGAACATGGCCTCCCGCCGCATTCTCCCCTGCCTCTCTTTGTTCGTTGTGCTGCTCTCCATGAGCCACCAGCCCTCGCTTGCTTCTCACCGCCTCCCCCAAACTCCGGTGGCCACGCCGCCGTCAACCCTGCCCACTCCAAGCTTGCCCAATGCCACACAACTTCTAGTTGTTCCGCCAAGTACTTTTCCAAAGCTCATTCTACCACCTATGCTGTCCATCCCCGACCTTCCAAAGGCAAACTTGTCTCCCTTGTCTTTTGTCTTGCTGGTGTAGCCTGTGCTCCTGGCACGTCAAAGGCTACGCTGCCACCACTATCAGTGATACCCTTGTTGGAAGTTGGACATATATATGTATATAATTGTATCATATGTTATTATTAAAGTTTAGGCCTAAATCAAATTAATCTATTAAAGTTAAGGTTAATGGGTCATTAATATTTAAGATAAATATGTAGAGATATCATATATTTAAGATAAGTATGGATAAATATGTGTAGATAACGATTTTCGTAATCTCTAATTTATGATGGGTTAAATTAAAATTATGAAATATAAGGATAAATACAGTTATAAGTATACATACGGTTATGATCCCCAAATTCGTACATGAGTTTTTCTTTTCTGGTATCCCATCATCTAAAAACTTTGGCTCTGGAGAATCGGAGTAGAATTTAGAAGATCAAAACCTTAGGAAGTTAAGAATCATATTATTTCTATAGATTCACGTCTGCTTCCGCTATCTAATTTTATTTACTTGATAATTTGATATGAAGAATTCGATTTTAAAGTTTAACAAATAAAGTTTTAAACAAGTGGTTAATTTAGCTTCAATGTCAATACACACTTGGTGGTTAGATTCGGGTGTTACTACTCATATAAATGTGTCAATGCAGGGTTATCTGAGTTGCCGAAAACTAAATGATGTTTAAAAGATTTATCTATGTGGGTGGCGACAAATAAGTTATAGTTAAAATAATACTAATTTTTAGATTATTATTGAAGACAAGATATTATTTAGATTTTAAAGAGACATATGTAATACCGTCTTTTAGACGAAATTTAGTTTTTATTTCTATATTAGATAAATATGGTTACTCTTGTTCATTTAGAAATAATAAATTTAATCTTTTTCTAAATTCAACTATTGTGAGTATATGTACCTTGTCTTTTATGATAATCTATATTCACTTAATACTACTACATCTTTTAATGAAATTTGTATGTAGGTTTACGTGGTATGAAAAGAAAATTAACCAATGAGAATTATATTTTACTCTGCCACAAGCGTTTAGGACATATTTTTAAACAAAGAATTCAACGACTCATGTCAGATGAAATTCTTGATTCTCTTAATTTATCAAATTTTCAAGTCTATATTGAGTGCATTAAGGGAAAACAAATAAATATAAGGAGATTACGTGCCAATAAATCTTCAAGCGTCTTAGAACTAATACATATGGACAATTGTGGGTCATTCCCGGCGGTTTCTTAGAATGGTCAACAATATTTTATTACGTTCATAGACGATTATTCTCGTTATGGTTACATTTATCTCATTTGTAAGAAGTCTCAAACATTGGATGTATTTAAGGCTTATAAGGCTGAAGTTAAAAACCAACTTGACAAAACTATTAAGGCTATCAGATTTAATCGTGGTGATGAATACTATGGTAGATATGATGGATTAGGTGTACAACATCCAGGACCATTTGCCAAATTCCTAGAAGAGTGCAAAATTGTCTTATAATACACAATGTCAAGTACTCCTAGCATGAATGGTGTTGCTTAGAGACAAAACTGAACATTAAAAGACATGGTAAGAAGTATGATTGTTCATACTACTTTACCTGATTCACTCTGGGATGAGACGCTAAAGACATCATCATATCTTCTTAATAAAGTACCAACGAAGGTAACAATTAAGACCCCTTATGAATTATGGACTGAAAAAAAATTCACTATTAAGCATTTAGGCATTTGGGGTTGTCCAGCTGAGGCAATGCCTTATATGCCAAATGAAAGGAAATTGGACTCAAGAACAATAAGCAGCTATTTTGTTAGGTACTCTAAACAGTCTAGAGGGTATAAGTTTTATGATCCCACAACAAGGTCATTCTTTGAGACAAAAAATGTCCGGTTCTTTGAGGATGTTGAATTTAGAGGGAGAAATGAGGTTAGAGACTTTGTCTTTGAAGAAGAATCTGTTTCTCTTCCTATGATTATTTTTGACAATAATCAGGATCGTATTCCTATTGTTATTCAAAAAATAATATCAGAATTACAAGACAATGTCGAAAATCTCCCTAATCAAATTATACATGAAGAGCAAACTCAACAGCCTCAAGAACAAATATCATTAAGGAGATCCACAAGAGAAAGAAGAAATGCAATCTCAGATGATTATATCATCTTTCTTGAAGAACATGAGGATAACAATGGAATGGTGGAAGATGATCCAATCAACTTTCATCAGGTCATGAAAAGTTCTAATTCTCAAAAGTGGATTGATGCCATGAATGAAAAGATGAAGTCCATGAAAACTAATGACGTTTGGGATCTTGTCTCATTGCCTGAAGGTGCGAAACCTATTGGTTGTAAATGGATATTTAAAACCAAGAGGGAATCGAAAGGTGATGTAAAAAGATATAAGGCTCATCTTGTTGTAAAGGGTTTTATTCAAAAGGAAGGCATTGATTATAATGAAACTTTCTCTCCAGTTTTATCGAAGACTCATTAAGAATAATTATGGCATTAGTGGCATATTTTGATCTTGAGTTACATCAGATGGATGCAAAGACTGTATTTCTAAATAGTGACATTGATGAAATAATTTATATGGTGCAACTAGAAAACTTTGAATCGGGAGATTCAAAGAATATGGTTTACAAATTAAAGAAATTCATCCATGGACTTAAGCAGACTTCTCGTTAATAGTATCACAAATTTCATCAAGTTATTCTCTCATTCGATTTTGAGATGATGATTGTATATACCATAAGTTTAGTGGGAGTAAGTATATTTTTCTATTTTTATATGTTGATGATATATTGCTTATCATTAATGATATAGATTTTTTGCACGAAACGAAGAGTTTTTATCAAAGAAATTTGAAATGAAAGATCTTAGAAATGCGTATTTTATATTAGGAATTAAAATACATCGGGATCGCTCTCAATGTATACTTAAATTATCACAAAAGACTTATATATAAAAAATGCTTAAAAGATTTGGCATGCAAGATTGTAAACCAGGAGATACCACTGTTTCTAAAAGAGACAAATTCAGTCTCAATCAGTACCCTAAAATGATATAAAAAGAAAGGAAATGCAAAAGATTTTATATGCTTCAGCAGTGGGAAGTCTTATGTATGCTCAAGTATGTACGCGTCCAGATATTGCGTATATTGTTGGAATGAGCAGATATTTAAATAATCCGGGATTTGATCATTGGATAGTAGCTAAAAGAGTCACAAGGTATCTTCAGAGAACAAAACATTACATGCTTACATATCGAAAGTAAGATTAACTTGAGATCATTGGGTATTATGATTCTGATTTTGTTGGACGTCAAGATAGTCGTCAATTCACTTATGGCTATGTCTATATGCTTGTTGGAGGAGCTATTTTTTGGAGGAGTGCTAAGCAGACACTCATAGCTTCTTCTACCATGGCGGCTAAATTTATAGCTTGTTATGAGGCATCCAATCATGGAATATGGTTGCGAAATTTTGTCACAGGGTTACGTATTGTTCATATATTAAAAGACCACTTAAGCTATTTTGTGACAGTTGGTCTGTAGTATTATATTCAAAAAATAACAAAAGCTGATTTAAATCAAAACATATAGAGATTAAGTTCCTTGTTGTGAAAGAAAGAGTTCGGAGTGGTAAAGTTTATATAGAGTATATTGGGACAAACTCCATGGTTGTGGATCCGCTTACTAAAGGTTTACTGTTCAAGATCTTTCATGAGCATGTTGTGCATATGGGTGTTGTATCATTTGATGATATGCTACTTTAGTGAGAGTTTGTATTTGGTTTAAGATTCACTTTATTTTTGGTATTTTTAATGATCTCATAAGGTTGGATGAGTTAAAAATAAGTATGTTTAGATCAAATTATATATAAATCTCATGCTACACATTTATACTTGATTTATGTCATTTAATTATGTTGATGTATGTGACTATGGATGAGTTTAGTTACGATAAATATGACGAAAATCACCTTGATCCTATATTATTATTAATTAATGGACGAGATTGTTATTTTAGAATAATAACGTATGTTATTTTGGAGCTCATAAAGTTATATACAATTATTTGTATATATATAGTCTAAGTGGGAGATTGTTGGATATTGGATATGTGTGTGTGTGTGTGTGTGTGTATATATATATATATATATATATATATATATA
>JAVDBV010015501.1:3138-24881 GCA_032619315.1 Piper longum
CGGGTGGGGGGGGGAGCGAGGCTTGGTAGGGCAGCGGGCGGCGGTGGCAGTGGTGAGGGGTGGAGGTCGGGGATTGAATGCTAATTATTCACTTTAGTTATTCACTTACCCAATTGAAAATTTTGGTTAAATTTGGTTTCAATTTTAAAATCTAGTTTTCTGGCATAATTTGGTTAATTCAATTTGGTCGATTAGGGATTGAATGCTCACCCCTAAATTATTAATCGTTTAAGTTCGACAAAAATGAAATGACGAAGGAAGCAAACATTTAACTCTAAGAAATCCTTCAAAGTTTTTTTTTAAAAGAAGTCCTTCAAAGAGGTTCGAGGTTTTAGATGGGAAAGGCGTTTTGCTTGGAAAATAAATCATTATTACCTCTTTTTGATGCACGAACATTTTCTTTATGAGAAAGAAAATTTGAAAATTAATGGGCAACAGCGTAGGTTCGATCTTGTTTATACATGGGAAAAAAGAAAAACAATAAATTCGTTTGGGTAACAAAATTCGGACTAATCGGTCGACTTAGTTTACCCGTACCCGTTTCGTTTTCGATCCGAATTGTTATTTGATCGACCTCCGCTGGCAATTCGCGGAAGTCGAGTTTGAAGATGATGAATCTCGGCGGCGGCGGTGGAGGTGGCGGCGGCGGCGGCATCGTCATCGGTGGTGGCGGACAACTGAGAGGGGCACCGCCGGGGCCTATGGTGATCAACACGTACTCCATGGGTGGCTACTCATACGGTGTGAATGAGAAGGCCAAGCAAGAGAAGGACGCTGCGCTCCTCGACCGCCTTGCCCGCTGGAAAGTCAAGTAAATTGTTTTCTCTCCCTTTTATTCTCTGCGTCTTCTTCAATTTGGTGCGCTAGTTTTCGGAAAAGAGGGATCATGATTGATTACTATTCCGGTGAATAGGCTTTTTGTTGCTGTTGGATGCTTATGTCGTATATCTCATATATTTTTCAGAAACCTTTTTTTAAAAGAAAGATAGCAGCTTTGTGCTGGAATTCAGTGTTGAAATAGAAAGATCTGGTGTTTGTGATCAGCAACAAGTTCTAGACATATAGGTCTTAGTTTTGTTTTCGTTTTTTTTTTCTCATGTTGGATCTTTTCAGCTTATACCCACTGTCAAGCTACTCTTTTGGAACGAAAGAACCGAAAATGGAAAAGGATACTTCAGTTGCTGATCGTCTAGCTCGAATGAAAGTCAAGTAAGTCATCTCTAGTGCTGCAAAAGGCCAACAAGTTCTTGTTTAGAAGTACGGATTAGGCGTCTTTTTTTAGTGTGTTAATTGGAAATATCAGCCTCAAGATTTGATCTTTATTATGTGTTACTGGGCACAACTTCCATCAGATTGTATCCGCCCTCTGTCAATTTTGGTGTGGATTCGTTGAATTTCAAAATAAGAGTTAATCAGTTTCCTGCATGCTTTCGAAATGCATTATGTGGGAAGCATGTAAGTGATGACATCAGGAAAATTCTCCACGATAATAAAATTGCGTAAATCCCATACTCTAGTTTAAATACTTAGCTCTAACCTTATTGAGGTTTTTCTAAAATTTCATGCCAGCATTAATAATAAGGTGATCACAAGGTGCAGACTGCAAAGTTTGCTTTGGTCAGTTTGGTCATCAATAAGTTGGACAATTAAGATGTATGTCGAACTCCAAGGCTTTATGGTTTCAATAGCAATCCTTGTAATGGGTTTTAGTCTGATAAAAAAATGACCATTTGCTTTTCATTCTCTTAGATTTACAGTATGACAGATCTTTTTTTTTATTTCCTTAAGCAGTTTTAAGCTAAGTTTTATTCCTCTGCGGTCACTTTACTGTATTCATTTGTATTATTTCTCCTTTTTCTTTTTCTTTTTCTTTTTCCTTCTATTTTACTTTTAGGCACCAAACTATTATGATGAGCATTATCTATAACAGTTAATTAATTTTGACTTGCATTTCAGTATGATTTGACCTTTCTTACCTTTAAATGCCAGTTATATGAAAGAGGGGATGCGGACAAGTGTGGAAGGAATTTTACTGGTTAGTTTTTGGCTTTGTCACTCTGGCATTATTTTTTGCTCTCAACATGAACATATTTTTGTTCTTGTATACATGATTGCTCCCCATGTGAATGTGAGTCGGGATGAATTAGTTGTATTTCCTACGCCTGATTGAAATTACCTGCATGGGTATATCACAGTGCCAATTTTTACTTTTAAGTGAATAGTTTATAGAATATCCAAGAACAATTTTTACTTTTTACTTTTACTTTCTTCTGCAGGTCCAAGAACACAACCATCCCCACATTCTCCTTCTACAGATTGGAAATACCTTCTGCAAACTTCCAGGTGGACGTCTAAAACCTGGAGAAAATGGTGAGCTCAGTCATGATCATGAATTACACAATTTTGTTTCAGATTTGCTTGCAGAATAGTTTACTTCACATGTGATTTGCTTGCCTTCATCATTTCATGAACATATTGGTCTGCTATGATGGACAGAGATTGAGGGTCTGAAGCGAAAATTATGTAGCAAACTTGCTGCAAATTCAACTAATATTCAGCCAGATTGGCAGGTTTCTTTGTATTCTATTTGGTTTTGTTATGCTTCTGAAAATTATCAATATCTAGATATTGTGAAACAGTTTTCTGCCGTTGAAATTTTACCAATTCTTACTGTGTGACATTGACCTTGTTCTAATGAATTTTTTGAAAACAATACTGACAGATTGGAGAGTGTGTTGCCATGTGGTGGCGGCCAAATTTTGAAACCATTATGTACCCGTACTGTCCTCCTCATATAACAAAACCAAAGGTTAACTACTCTATTTTCTCATTCATGCCTTTATTTTACTTCAAACTAGCACCTAGGCTATGCCAGCTACATAATACGTGGCAGAAAATTGAATATTTTCTTTTATTTAGGAATGCAAGAAACTTTTCCTAGTCCATCTCTCTGAACGTGAATACTTTGCTGTGCCTAAAAACCTTAAGCTTCTCGCTGTTCCACTTTTTGAGTTGTATGACAACGTGCAGGTGAAATAAACTGATCTTGCCACCTTCCATTTGATTTTTTTTTTAAAAAAAAAATTTCTGATGTGGTCAATCTTTTAAATGCCTTGCTTGATGCAGAGATATGGACCGGTTATCTCTACTATCCCTCAGCAGCTGTCTAGATTTCAATTTAACATGATCCACACTTGAGCTGAATGCCTATCTGAACTATCATGTCAAAATGACCTTTAAGTTTCATGCAGTTAGTTATACTGGCATTTGGAGTTTTGGGAAGCATCTAACTTTCGTCCCTGATTAATGAGAAGGTTGGCATGAGACCATAATTTTATGTCTGCATTATGAATCTCTCTTTGACTAGATAAATTTTATAGAAAGATTCTTTTTTCAGCTCTGTAGATGGGTAGTTTATATCTTTTCCTATGCGAATGGGGTGGGTCTTGCTGGATGTCATCATTTTTAGGATTTTCAACCTTGGCCAGCGGATAGAGAACCATGAATTCCACAGATTTATTATGACAGGTACAGTGATGATGATCTTATTATGCTTGAGAAACACCTTTAGAACAATGGGTATGTGGAGGGGAAAAGCATGAGCTATTGGGAACGCCATGTTTTATTCATGTAAAACTCCAGCAGATGTCTTGTAATGTGGAGCCCGCTCGGTAGTTGTTTTTAGTGTTGTTCATAATTAATAGTCGCTGCGTATGTATCTTTATGCTTTGCAAAATGGAGCAGGTTTGTGATGCTGGCGGTAGTTGTTGTAAAATGGATTGTTTGGAGCCATCTAAACGGTTTAAAATAAATTGTCACCAGTTTATTTCATGAGTAATTTATACCAATCCCATTGTTACGGACATTATATCGTGTTTGTGGTCTGGTTGCTATTACAAATGCTGCATAGTAAAAGCAGCATTTGTAAATGGGATATTCTTCGCGTACAAATTTATATATTCTATTCAAGTGTGTATGTGGGATGTCCCGTTTTTTTTCTTTGTTAAAAAAAATGAATTATTGCGGCTCTGGATAGAAGCCTGGCGTTGGTTGCTTTGCTACTACAATTTTATGATTAGATATATTTAATATTTGCTGCTACAATTTTGATCGCGGGAGCTGCCTCCATTTTTTGGGTCTGGACTCTGAAAGGTAATCTGAACCCCAATATTCATGTTAACGAGGGCTACAGTTGTTTTAAAATTCAGATCCGATAAAATTCCTGTCACATCCTATCATCCTTATTTTCCTTAATCAAGTAAAATGCATATAAGACAAAAAAATGCATGGAAAAAATAAAACAAAATGCATACAATACAAAAACAAAAAAATCATTTTAAAAAACAATGTGTTTTTTTATTTTTTTTGAAATACTATTTTAGTCTTCTTTCTGCATTATTGGGACACCAAATAGACTTTGAGGACATGGATTTATGAAAAATATATATATATATATATATATATATATATATATTATTTTTTTATAATTATGTACCTATGAAGTTATGAACTTGTCAGGATGGGATTTGGGTTGAATATTCAAATTTTACAAAGGGTAACTGCTACATCTTTATATACCCACTGATCAAAGATTTGCGTAGTCTGCAAACTATATTTGAAGATGACAATCTTAAATTAAGTACTTATTGAATATATGTATCAAAATTAATTAAAAAATAAAAAATAAACACGAAGAATAAAAAATAGTTACTACTATTTTTTTATTGTAATAAAGATTACTCGAAGAGTTTTTATTAGAAGTATTAATGATGAATACTTTTTTTCAGGAATACAGATAAATGAAAACGAATATGTATATCTCGGTTAATATTTATATAAAAAAAATTGTTCCTTCTCAAATTTAATGTCAATTTGGATTTAAATCAACATCAGCAAAGAAAACCCCAACTTTAATGCAAGTATAAGTACTGAAAAATAAAATAGTAAGGGGCATCTGATTAGTATCACTCAACTCTAGGGACCTTTCGCAATATAAAACGAAATGGTTGGGACAATATATAAATATATAAATATGTGTACTTATAAAATCCATCCGATCGGATGCCCTAAAACGGAAAGGGGTTTGTGTTTGGAACGGAAAGCGTTTCGTCGTCTTCGTCTTCGTCGTCGTCGTCGTCTTCTTCAACTTGAATTGGATTGGATTGCTTGATCTGCGGTGTTTGTAGTTTGTCCCCGATTCAGGTCGGGTGATTTTGTGCTTTTGCTTTGTTTGCGTTGTTTTTTTGGAGCATGCTGAGCGGCTTCGTGATGTGGATTTGAGCTTTGTGGGCAGGTTGTTGAAAGGGTGGTTTGATGAATCCGAGAGGGGGACGGTATCCGCCGGGGATCGGCAACGGGCGGGGGCATAATTCGAGCTTTGCGGGGAACAATCCCAATTTTCACCCCGGTTATCACCCGAGGAACCCTAATATCTACCATCATCAAAATCAGCAGCGGCAACAGTACGAGCAGCAGCGGAATGTGATGCAGAGTCAGAACCAGCAGCAGCAGCAGTGGCTGAGGAGGAACCAGATGGTGCCCAGTTCGGCCGCCATGGCTTTAGCCGAAGTTGAGAAAACGGTTCAATCGGAACATGTAGATGCGAGGTGAGATGAGCGGTGTCGGTTCGATCTTTCTTTTTTTCTTATTCGCTTTTGTTGTATTGATTGGAGATGAAAAAAAAATTTCTTGCTTAGATGTTAGTTGTTAGTTGGAAAAAAAACAATTATCGTACTAGTGACATGTTTTGTAGTTTTTAATCCCCAACAAATTGGCTTGGCTCGGCCTTTTCTAATGATACTTAAGTCTGAGGTTTACCTGTTTGGTTTAATGTATGATGGAACGTTTGGAGGACAAGCATTTCATATACTTTACGTGCAACTTTATTTCTGCATTGGTTCGTGCTGAAAATTGATGTAAATAATCGGTTAGTGGCACATAATTTGTGTGGCACTGTTCTGCTCAAGTGGGTTACAATGATGATTATTTCAAATTATCACTACTATAAGATTAAATCTGTTTGTCAACCTGATGCTTTGTGTGTGAAGGAGAGGGATTAGCTACTTTTTGTGCAGTAAGAATAAAAGTTGCGCACCTTTCTTGAGTTAATATGAAATTAATATTTATACTCATTGTAAACAGCTCTCAAGATTGGAAAGCTCATTTAAACGTCCCACCTCCTGACATGCGTTACAGGACTGAGGTATGGAATTCAATGTTCGTGAAAACTTGCGTAACAATATTGATATTTAGCATTGTTAGCTGAAGCTTTTTGCATTCACTGAAATGCAATGTGTTAGGTTGTCACGACTCTTCAAACATTTTCCTACTAGGGAACATTTTTTTGTCACAACTGTGATCTACCTTATCCGTCAATCTACAGAGAACAAAATTATTACTTGTTGTTAAAAAGGTTTCAATATCCGAAGTCTGTATAACATATTTGCATTTGTTGCTGGTATTTTATGGTGCACATGCTTATGATGTAGGATTAGTGAAGAATCCTCATTATGCTTTTTCGAGAACATCATACAGGCCTTTTAAGAAGGGTGTGCGATTAATATTTAATTTGATGATGTGAGACAATCTGTATATAGCCTATTTTACAGCAAATCTTCTTATGTCCTCACATTTCTTTTTTTATGCAAAAACTGTAATGTTGTCGGTGTTTGTTTAGGATGTAACTGCCACTAAAGGAAATGAATTTGAAGATTACTTTTTGAAACGGGAATTGCTAATGGGCATCTATGAGAAAGGCTTTGAAAGACCCTCACCCATTCAAGAAGAGAGCATTCCTATTGCTTTAACAGGAAGTGATATTCTAGCTCGTGCTAAAAATGGAACTGGGAAGACAGCTGCATTTTGTATTCCAGCCCTTGAAAAAATTGATCAGGATAACAATGTCATTCAAGGTTTAAACTCTGTTTCTTTTTTTCTGGTTAATTACTCCTGTCAGTGCTCTAAGCATTCTGTGGTAATTGTGTTATTAGTATGAATGTGTTCCTTATATCACACAGTTGATCATGGAATATGTAACTGTTGAGCATTTAATAGTTTTTTTTCTGCTCTGTCTCATCAATGTTATAAAGATTCTGTTTCACTATGTTGTCAGTTGTAATATTGGTCCCAACACGCGAACTGGCACTTCAGACATCACAAGTCTGTAAAGAGCTTGGGAAACACTTGAAAATTCAGGTTATGGTCACAACTGGTGGTACCAGCTTAAAGGATGATATAATGCGATTGTATCAACCTGTCCATTTACTTGTTGGAACTCCAGGGAGAATTTTAGATCTTGCCAACAAAGGGGTCTGTGTTTTGAAGAACTGCACCATGCTTGCATTGGATGAGGTATTTTAGAACTTGTATGTGTATTTATGTGTGTTTGGTTGCATTTTGCTACACAAGTTGCATGTGCCAATGCAATTCCCTGAGGTGGATCTACCAAATTCCAGGCTACAAAGGGAACTGGAACCTATTATTGATTGTCACCCCTCTTAAAATATGGCCTTGTCTGGGCATATCAAGCCACTTACATAGGGCTTTTATTTTCACGGTCTAGTGTGTTAATTTTGAATATTTTGGGTTTTTATTTTTCTTCTTGGATTTTAGGGGGTTTTGGTTGTATGGAAAGTGGCAGCTTTTGCAATGTCTTATATCGTTTATAATTGTGGCAGGCTGATAAGCTTTTGTCACCAGAGTTTCAACCATCAATTGAGCAGCTTATTCGTTTCCTTCCAGAAAATCGGCAAATTTTGATGTTTTCTGCAACTTTTCCTGTAACTGTGAAAGACTTTAAAAATAGATATCTCAGAAATCCCTATGTCATTAATCTCATGGATGAGCTCACTCTTAAAGGTATTACTCAGTACTATGCCTTTGTTGAGGAAAGGCAAAAGGTCCATTGCCTTAATACACTTTTCTCCAAGGTTGGTTTATGCTGACTGGAAGATGCATCTTTCCATGAGCTTTTTTTTTTTTTGTTTCTAATGTTAATTAGTAAATGCTTGCAGCTTCAAATTAATCAATCAATTATATTTTGCAACTCTGTGAATCGCGTTGAACTATTGGCTAAGAAAATTACTGAGCTTGGATATTCTTGCTTCTACATTCATGCGAAAATGTTACAAGATCATCGCAATAGAGTCTTCCATGACTTCAGAAATGGGGCCTGTCGAAATCTTGTTTGTACAGGTATTATTTCTGCTCAAGTAGTCTAATGTTAGTTGAATAAGCACTATGCATTGTTGAATTTATTATATTATGGGAAGGTCACAGCATCATTGAGATTCTTCATTTTACTTTCTTTTCATACTTTGGTTCTCAGAGAAATTTTTAAAAAAATTCCTTAAACTTTTAATCATCTGTGAATTTTTTGTGATACTTTTGGCAGATTTGTTTACAAGGGGTATTGACATCCAAGCAGTCAATGTTGTCATCAATTTTGATTTTCCCAAGAACTCAGAAACTTACCTTCATCGGGTATACCAACTATTGTGTGATATGTTGTTTTTGCTGCAAATCTGTATGTTTATTTTCCTAATTGTGGTTCTATATTTAGGTTGGTCGATCAGGAAGGTTTGGGCACCTTGGTTTGGCAGTTAATTTGATCACCTATGAAGACCGTTTTAACTTGTGTGTACCTCATCTATATATGTATTTCTTTTAATCTTCAGCTTCTGCTATCATTTGTTACTTCCCCTGTGAGAGGTCTATATATAAGCATATCCTTAGCTTGCTTTATCTCTCTGGATATACTATCTGGCATTAATTTTGTTTCTGAATATTATAACATCATTAGGTATCGGATTGAGCAAGAACTTGGGACTGAAATAAAGCAGATTCCACCGCAAATCGATCAAGCTATTTACTGCCGATGATTTATGCTCACAAAACACTTCTGGGCACAACTAATGAAAAGTAAGAGAATGGTTATGCGTACATACCAGCTTGTAAAAGGATGTGCCATTCCAGGTATGCTTGTGTATCTTGTTTTGGCAATCTTTATTTTACCAACCATATTTTGGTTGCCATTTTCTGTGTGTTTAATAGTAGTGTTAGTCGTACTTTGGCGCATCTCCTAGTCAGTTTCTAATTTTGTTACCAGTGTGATACTTTAATAGATATTAAATATTTATACGCTCTTCTCCCTACACTAATGATGAACACTCGATGCTTTGAATGTTTTTTTTAAAAATTAAATAGTTGAATAAGTGAATATATGCTTGCAGCGTGTTTTCTGTTTAGTGATGTTGGTTTGTTCTTTATTTAATGTTCCTATACAGAGTACTTGTTTCAGGCGCAAATCTCAGTTGTTACTCACCAAGAATAGGAAAGAATTGTCTGACCGTCATGAAGCAATGCCATAACTATTTTCTTGATAGCTGAGATTGTTTTAATATCAGCTCAGCATTCCACATCTGGCCTCCTCTGGTCTGTACTTTCTATGATTTTATTTTTTCTATTTTGCTTCTGCCTTCTTCCCCCTCACTATCTTTAGACGTAGAAGAAAGGTATTTTTTTAAAATGCTAACTAAAAGAAAGTTGGTGGCATTGTTTTCCCGTAAATTTAGGATGCCTTGGGAAGCTCATTGCTTTGTAGCCATTAAGTAATCAGAGATCTTAGTAACTCAAATTTGCAAGTTTCCTTTTTTCTTTCATATGTTGACTTTTTTTTTTCTAGTTCTTTAGTACTGGAGGTTTATTGTTTATGCATTGGCGCTGATCATGGCTCAGTTTTATACTCCTGGAAAAGAGAATTTTACAACAAAAGTTTTGGTCAGTTTTGACGGTAGTACTCTTGGATGCGAAAATTATGTTGAGGTGCTATCTGTAGTACAAGTGTTTTGAATGAAAGGGGGATGATATAATCCATTTTGTTTGAGTAACCGACTCAGACCATGAAATATTTCAGCTTGGAAGCATGTTTAAGTCTAGTTAGGAGCATGGAAGGCTTACAACCGACCTAGTTAGTAGAGATTTTTTTGCTATTTTATGATGGAAGGTCGCCCAACATGGGTAATCACTGTTAGGTTTTGGATTATTGGCTGGTCAAGCAATTTCAAAATTTTCGAAAGGATCCAATTTGAGGGCCACCAAAAAAATTGACACTAATATAATATATAGAATACTCCTGAGATGAGTTGATTTTAGGATGTTACAAATTGCACTTTGGTAAGGTTCAGTGCATGAATATAATTGTTGCTGGAAGTTTTTACAAATTACGAAATTAGGTTAAAAAAACAAAAAGAACACGCTACACGGGAGTCATGGTGAAGGCGGGGTGAATCTCTCGCTCCCTTCAGCTCTCATTAAAAGAAGATTGAAAGATTGAAATGCTAAAAGCCAACAAGCAATTTAGACTTGGGGGCTTGTTCAAAATCGATCAAACGATAAGAAAATGATTAGGGCAGTGCTCTTTTTAACCGCTTAAGAACTACCGGTTCCGATGTCTTCAGCCATGCGAGCACTTTGATTTTAAGTCGGTCATCGTCCCAACCCCCGTCGTGTTGTTGTGCGCGGTGAACATTGCCGCCTTCTGTCGGTCATCGTCCCATCCCCCTTTGTGCAGTTGGGCGTGGTGATTTCTTTTTGTACCCACTTATTGTTAAGACCATTTATAATAAATATTATTCACAGAATAAAAGCAGTTGTCACTGTGCAATGACAATAAAGTTACAATACCAACAAATCCAATGGTAGAAAAATATTAATTTGCAACTAATATAGGGGTCACGGTATACACACCAATATTGACAAATAGAAACATTCCGTTAACGCTGCTGCACACTGATGAACGTCCACCACACAACACTACATTATCATTATGCACAACACACGAACACCTATTTTTCTGTAACAGCTGGTGTGTGGTGAGCATGATGAATCATGATGCTTGCATTTCCTTTCCGAAGGCGACGCATATCATTTTCGTTAAAGCTTAGAAGCAACAAAAAGGCCTTGAGGGAGCATGGCCTGTGGCTCGGTATTTTGCAGCCATTTCCTGTGCCTTGAGAAAGTCCTCTCCCTTCCTGGCTTCAATCATGGCCCTCCTTTCTTCTGTTTCTCCGTGGATCATAGCCACTCTGTTCTTCAGCTTCTCTGCATATTTCGCCTTCTTCTTTTCCAGCTTTTCCTGCGTGAAATGTTTGCCAATTATGCATGTACCTTGGCTTCTCACCTTATTATTCTAATAACCAATCATTCCGTATGGTTAACCATCTAATCATACTTGGCTATAGTTTCTACTTTCTGGATGACTTACCAATTTTAATATCAATGAAAATGTTCTTGGGGATGGGGTAAAGCATGGTACCTCAATCTGCTTCAGTTTCACATCCACTGATGCTTTCTTTGTGTTCTCCCATGATCCGATAGCCGAAAGTTTCTTTATTGCTCTGTTCAGTAGAATAATGCAATTAGAAGTTCATTATATGAAACAATGGCTACATTACAGTGGTACCAATTATAAGTAACACAAAGAAGCTGATGCCGGGATTCAAAAGCCTGATAATCGACAACTTGGCAGAGCTTTTTTTTTAAAAAAAAAAACTAACAAAATGACGAGACATTGTCGATGATAAAGAAAGCTTTACTTATTCTCAGCTTTTGCCTTCTCATTTTCCTCCCAAGCTTTGATTAAAGACATCCTCTTCTCAGTTTCAAATTGTGCAAAAATAGCACCTGCAAAGTGCAGCGATTTTCACATACCATGCACTTAACAATAGCAAGTAGATGCACACAAGAAGCACTAAAAACTCACTAAATACCATATACTCACATCTATCAGCTAAGCCTCCCGAGCTTTCTGATTCCCCAGAAGGCTCTGTAGAAGATAAGAAAAATACTGAAAAATACAACAAATTTGCAAAATGATGCCTCCTTTAATGCAATAATAATTATCGCAACCATGGGTACGAGCGAACAGCTGCTCATTTAGTATTGTTAAATCTTTCATTCTGTTTCAAGCAAGTAAAGAAAACCAACTATTCACTTTAAATGGTTAGCTAAAAGGAGTCATTCAATCGTCAACAAAAAGTAGGCAGTCCTACCATCCATTTGCTTCAGAAAACCAAAGATAAAAGAAGCAGCAAGCTCATAGAAAACAGGGTTCCTCGATAAGAGTAGAACCGATCCCGTTACCCTTATAACCACTTTAGCAGGTCACAAACAAAACAACGAACCAATTGCTAGAGCAGAATCAGAAAGCAGCAACATCAGCTATCAAATCCGCACAACTAAAAGCAAAAAATTTCATTTTTTCGAAAGAGTGGAAATCGCCTTTTAACAAAAAAAAAAAAAACTATAGTACAAAATATGTCAAAATGTGCGTGGATCTAAGAGAGAAGAACAAGGAGAATGGCTATTCTCTAGTATCTACACCTCAAAATTATGAAGAAAAATGTGTAAACTACTAAAAATGAAGCCAGATGGATGCACTCGAATAAAGATTCCTAGACAGCCAGTGCAGAGAACAGAAAGTAAATGATATCTCTCAGCAAGAATCTTGATTGTGGATGGAAATTCAAAAATTACATCAATCATAAGAACCAAAAAAAATATTTTAAGGATATTCTAAGCAGCATAATGTAAAATTTTTTTAGACCTGTGATAGCCAATGCTAATAGAAAAATACCAGTATTGTCAAATGAAGACAAAATAAATTCTTCTTCAATAAAGAATAAATTATCAGGAAGACGAATTCTTGTTTAAAAGACCCAAGCCTCTACATATTTGAATAGATGGAAAATATAGCTAAACATTTTTCTTCAATGGTATTCAATCACTGCAACATATGACCGAGAGAGAAAAGATTTAAGTTGAACTATTCAATTTCAAGCGGCAGAAGCAAGATGATGATTCATGAAGAGGGTGAATACTAAGCTCGATTCTCAGATGGAAACAAAGAAGATCCCGAAAATGATGCTCAATACATACCTACAAATAAGTTAAAAGTCCATACAACCGCTCTAAATTCGCTTCTCTTACAAAGATTCTTGCCTTAGATGTCTGCATCTAACTGTTAGATAATAACTATCTTCTATAAAATTCACTAGGGCCATGATAGACTGACCCTATAGCAATTCTCTTCTATAAATCCACACAAATAACACTCACAATCATACATATATGCACTACTTTTCAACAGGTAAAAATATGCATGGAAATTGAAAAGAAAATCGTAAAAAAGAAAGTCTCCGATACATCCCGGCAAAAGATTAAAACTTATGACGAGTAAAAGGTTTTACTTATACATACGAGAAAAAAAAACGCAACCGAGAAAAACTTACGCTTTTTTAAATAAAACCCATTAAAAACTTGTTCTCAACTGATCACAAGATGCACCAGGCAAAGAGTTCTTACTCTCAACAAAAGCCAAAGCTTTGGAGGAGTCGGAGTCGGCCTTCTCGTCCTGAGGTGCTATAACCGTCTTCTCCACCGTCACGTCCTTGGCCGTTTCCGAAGCATCCGCATCTTCGGCAGGCGGCTCCGACACGTCCATGGCCGTTTCTGAGGCCTCGGCTGCTTCGATAGGCGGCTCCGAAGCAGCTTCCTCCCCCTCCACCATCTTGGCTTCCTCTTCACCCATCTCCACACACAATTCCTCTCCCCTGTGCTCCTACAGAGTGCCACAGACACGTCTCAAGAAAATAAAGCCAACTCTTCCCAGCCAGTAAGAGACAGGAGAAGTGGGAGGAGATGGGTAACTCTCAAAACAGAAAAAACCAGAAGTGGGAGGTAAACTGGTTCGGCAAGGAGTGAGATGAAGGGGGAGGCGGAGAGGTTGAGTTGCCACCCACTCTTATAAAGTCAGAGTGGTGGCTGAAGGAGAAGAAGTAATAGAAAGGAAAATGAATCCTTGGAGATTCCTAGGGAAAAGAAGATTTGTGGTCGACGGAAAATTCACTTTCCGGTGTAAATTACACGTTTGCCCAAAGTTTAATCTTTTTAAATTTTTTTTTACGGAGCCTCAGTACATCATTAATAGTAATCTAATCTACCAATTTACCAATCATTTTGAATTAATTAAAAAATATTAAAATTTATATTTGTCGTACAAATAAATAGTAAACAAATCAACTAATTTAACGAAATTGTATTTGAATACATAGGAGTGGTAGAATGCTCAGTAGGAACTAATTTACCGATTTAATTGGAGACTATTTTAGCATTTTATGTATATTTATAAAATTAATTAATATTAACTTTTAAACTTTTAATTGTCAAAATATTACCTTGATGAATTTATATAATTTAGATTATTTATTGTAATACTTGATTAATATTGTTTGGGTGGTTGGAATATTTCATATTCTCAAATAAGAAAATATCCTAGATAATTGTATTTTTGAACAAATTTAATATTGTTGAGTGTAGGATATATAAAGTGGTAATAGTATGCTTAAAATAAATAAGTTCAAATATTGAACGAGTTAAGTAATTGAAAATAATTTTACAATTAGTATTTTTCGAATTTTAGTACAAGTTATTATTAGAGGAATAAGTAAACACTATTTCTTAGGTAGGAGTTAAAGCGTGATATTAATTAGAAGTCTAAATAATAACTTAAATATGTAATCTAAATAACATTTTCTTGGTTAAATAATTAATATGTCTAAGGAAAATATATTAATAATAGTAATTATTTATAGTTGGTTAATTGTGAATTCTTAGTTGAATAGTTAATTTAAATTTGCTTAGGTTGGACTTATATAATTACTCTACTTGAATAATTAATTATTTCACTTGATATATTGTAAATGTTATAAATTTAAAATTTAATATTTTGAGTATTGCATGTTTTATTTTGTCGAGTTTTAATCATGATGTAATTAACTTTTTTTATAGCATGCATTCCACTTGTATAAAATTATACTTATGTATAATTTTATAATTTTGTTCAAATTAAGATGATGTGTTATTATAGGTGCTTTATTAGGCTTTCAGGTTTGTATAATGATTGTCAATTATAATACTCAATTGAGGTCTTAATTAGCCTAGGTTCAAACTTGACCTACTCGCACTGAGTGTGAATGTAACAACTCGCCTGTTCCGAGCCATATGCCAAATGTTACAAAATAAAAATAATACTCAGAAATTAATGTTTCTTTTAATTTATCACTATAAATAAGTAAAGTTAAAATTCTAAGTCATTCTTGAAAAAAATTTATAAAACAACCCATGCTTATATATAACTAGGACTGATGAAACAAACCGAATTCCACTAGTAGGCAAACCGACCCGAAATATAATAACAATAAAAAAAATTCAAGATTATAATATCAGAATCTTCTAATTGTCCTCAACTCAAACTTATGGTCTATATATACATTTGCAGAAGCAATTCCATATTTGTGCTAAATCACAAAGTCCCATAATACAATTAAATTATAAGCAATATTCTAATAAAGTCATATTTCAAGCATTTTATTAATCCATTCAATGTGAGCCTATGTCTAGCCTTGCCATCAAGGGTGGCCGCTCCATATGTGTACACCTATGTTGCTGGTCCAACTAATGGTTACTAATATGCCAGAGACTCACCCTATCGATATCAAAAGTGTATAATGGGTCATCAAATACCAAGCGTGTCAGTTACACTTTTTAAACTTGGGGCCAGTTTAATTATTCACTTTCAAATAATTTATTATAGTCTTGAGTTGGGTTAAATTAATCCCTTGACCTCTTACGTTATCAGTATACATTAGTATGATTTAACATAAGCCAACTTAGATAGTACTTAAAATATTAAATAATTCAGAAATATTATACAGACCTTAAAAGTCGACAAAATGATATCATAAGTACGAATCTTGATATGGATAACCAAAATTAATTATACGATTAGTATAAGTTCTTACTTAATGCATGTAATCACATGATGCATGACGTACCAAAGATCGTAAGCAAAAATCTATTAACAATTATTCACCCTTAGATTAAATTAATTATTCATATATAACCTTTGATGACTTATTATTCAATTAAGCCAAACTCAAGTAGATAATATAAACATGCCATTATATAAATTCTTCCAACACATAATTTAATTATTTATTAACCCATATTGATAATTTAACATTATATTTAGCAGCTTAATGTAAGAGTAATAACTTTCCTTATTTTCCTTTATTACAGTAATTGATTGAAACAAACAGATCAATGATAGATAATTAAATGAAACACTTAATAACAAATTAAATGAAAAGCGTAACGTATTTAACTAATCAAGACAAATATAATTACCTCATCTAATTACACAACACTGGTTTGATGCATCACAAAAATTATTATGTACATAAATATTCATATAGTTAGCTCTGTTTACACACTAATTATGCAATTTCTTAGGTCATGGAAGTTTCATTATTAACCAACTATACTCGTATAAAAATCGTAGACTTGTTAACAGGTTACCCATTTAAATTACGAGCACGACATACCCAAATACAAATCCTTCCATATAATTATCAAGTATAGTTCACATGCATTAACAACTTATTTGCGTGAACCAGCAGTAAGGAATAATCCACAATCAAGAATAAAACAACTAAGCAATGTTCTACACATATGATCAATGATGATCAAGAGAAATGGTAAGAAGGGATGAAGCATAAGAAGGTATACCTTATATGCTACGTGAAGGAGATGGAGAAACCTTTTCACAAGATGGAAAAAGAAAATGCTGCGCATGCCCACTATATAGGGAGATGAACAAGTTTTTTTTATTTTAAAAAAAAAATCCACGCACAATACCATCCCAAAAATTCTATCCACTTGGGAGACCAAGTCTCCCTTATCCCCAACTTTCCACCCAAGCTCCACTCACACAAAGAGACCTTAGACGCCGTAATCCGTAAACCAAGTGACTCAACCAAGGGTCGACCCAATTATTAGCAATAACATGAACTTAAGAATCATGAGGACTAAAATTATTAAGAACCTACACCCCTCATATGGACTTGAAAATAAAGAACCTCATAACGGAAGGGCAGCAGTGAAGATCTTGAGAGATGGGACCTTGTCTACAACAACCTTGTGTTGAAATTTATATCTACAAATGATGTCAAAATAGAAGGATCTGCAAAGAAAGTCAAAAAATTAAGTAAACATCTTTATAAAGAAGGAAAAAGGAAGGAAATCATAGAGGTGAGGGAGAGTAAGGAGAATGGGTAAAAGAGAGGGTAGAGTTGAAGAAAGGAGGAGGGGGTGATGAAGAAGGGGAAAGTGAGGGGGAGGCCTTGACTAGAATAGGCTGACCGGAACTAGTCAATTCCGACGGGATCTTGCCGGCAGAAGAGGGAGGGGAGGGGAGGTTGTTTTAAGAAACGCCATAGAAATAAGTATAATTATAATCATAATTGTCCCTTTTAATGTCTATATTTGTAGTATGTTAGAATATAACCTATTGAGAATATTGCAAGTGTCTTCACGACATAAAACCGTCAAAAAATTTGAGTATATTTAATGCATTTCAAATTCAAGTTCAAATTTTGCCAAACGAGATTAGAGAGGCCATTTTCTTCAATATAATGAAATAAAGGATACTTTCGTAATTCTCATAATTAAGAGAGTAAAAAGGAGACATGGATGAAATTTGCCTCCCTAGCATAAAGACTTTTCCCAATCGACACATCAATAAATCTAAACTCTTATCAATTCTAGTTGGATTCAGTCTTTTCCTAATCGACAGACCATTAAATCTAAACACTATCAATTCTTGTTGGACAGTCTACCTAACTCGAGACACAATCATATCCAAGGAGATTAATCAAGAACTAATGCTGAACTCAAGCTGAGTGAAGTAAGCGTCGTTTGAACTTATGCTTTCATGACTCAGTATGCCAATGCTTCAATCTAATACAGTTTATACTTAATTTTATTTTTAAATGTAAATGTAATGAGCTTCATATAGTCAAGTTAAATATAATGTCCAAATAGTGAAACTTTATATCATAGTCAACTTTTTTTTAAAATTATACTTTTGTAAATAAAAGTATTATTTTTTTAGACTCATTTGCACAAACGAAGCCTTTTTTTTATCGGGAAAAAGAATAGATTTTTTTAAAAAAAGTTGCTCGCTGATTTTGGTTTTAATTTAGCTATTATTGGATCAGCCAACAAATCAACTTAAAAAATGGAGCCACGAATAGAGTGAGGCGACAAGGCAATTTTAACATCGAGTCAAGCTTCAACGTTAAGTACCAAGCAAAATTGAATTTAACTAAGCTTTAAACAGCCTATCGGAGGAGCCCGAGCTTCTATTAAAGCCAATACCTACTTCGCCCTTAATTTCACCCATAGTTAACAGCCTTGGCCATATACCCACCGACCACTTTATTATCAGATGTCTCTGCAAAGACGCCCACAAATCTATGCTGCAAGTGCAGCTTCTCACACATGGTGGGACTTATCAACTAGAGAAGCACAATATAAGTTTCCAACTACAAATGATTACAACAATCTAACCTCCACTCACGAATTTGGCCCAAGTCTGATAAAACTTCAATGAAGTACTGATAAACAGAGCATTCAATTGTGCGAACTAAATAAGAATTACACGACCATAAAAACTGTATCAAGACATTTAAAATTTTCTCACACGTACACGACTCTGCTTATTCTCTGTTGTCTATTGGTTCTGGAAAATTACTAAAACCATCATTGTCTCATCATTGTAACTACGTACACGTTAGGGCAACCAAATGAGGATTGAGGAATTATTAATCTGTGACTATAAGGAAATATATCAAGCTAGGAAAGAAAGACAAAATTAAGGTTTGTGTTTTCTTCATGCGTGACAACTTAAATTCTTGACAGGCATTTACTTGCATTTACATGCCAGGTTTTAACTGGAGGGAAATAATGCATGTTCTCCATCTTTCATACCAACAATTTAATCAAACAGCAACAACCACGAAGGATACAAAAGATACGTACATAAATATCTCACATCGAACAGCACCGAAAGCAAATCTTTACCATTACAAGCTTGTTGAAAAAGGTTATTTTTGAGCTTCAAATATCCCAACCACTGAAAAAAAGGTTGATTTGCATGCTGCTTGAGAGGCTGCCTTCTGTAAGGTATGAGGGAATATCTAAGACAGTTTGCCAAAAAGTAACAAACGACATTAAGAAAGCTGAATTTACCATGATTATTTAAATCATAAGCAACAAATTCATTTATCATGCACACCCTTGGCTCATCGTTTGTCAAATAGATACATCAGGCATGAATTCTCCATTCACGGAGCTGTTGGGAGGGAGGAGGATCAAGCATAAAAACTATACTCCACGAAGAATGCAAGAACAGAACAACGAGGAAACCACTGGGATCATCTCTGTTTCACCACCAATCAAAGCTGTTCCATCCACTTCCAGCTACTATGCAAAATGCCACTACTACTAAAGACAACGTGCGTCCTTGAATGTGCATCAATTTGTCAATTCTTATGCATATCAGATGCGCTAAAACAAACTGCACATAAAAGTTTTACCCAGTTATGCACATTGTTCCGTAGATGTGTGCTATATATGTGCATCGCCCCTTTTCTTCATCCGCGGCTTCTCCAAACACTCCAAAAACGCTAAATCAGCCTTAAGAACCTTCGCCTGATCATGTGCATCGTAACCAATATCGTCACAGTAGCAGCAAAAGCCCAACCAGTCAATAGGGCGCCTATCCCAAACCATAGAGCCATTGTCTTTCCCACCGGACCATTTAGGACCACAGCAATGCCCATACCTGGGTAAAACCTGAGAAAGAATAGTTCTAGCACCTTTGTGCGAAGGCACTTTCGCCACATATGGCCGAAACAGCGGCAGTGGGCGTCAAAACTCAGAGAGAACTCCACCGTCCCTGTCTCTGCTATCCGGCCGATTCGGCCGCTCCGCCACCCCACCGCTCCACCACCCCTGCATCCGCCACCTCCGCCTTACCGTTAGTCCACCACCGCCGCATCGTCGCTCCATCGGCGCCGCGCCGCCGCTCCACTGCCACCACCTCCGCCACGCAGCTGATCCACCACTGCCGCCTTTGCCGTGCCGCAGATTCACCACCACCTCCTTCGTCGCGCCAATCTCCAATGTCGCCACATCCGCTCTACCGCAAGGCTAAAAGGGTTTCTTAGGAGATTGCAATTTGGGTAGAGTTGCGGGTAAGGCTTGGCAGGGGATTAACCTCTATTATGACCTTATAGGTTTGGGGTAGGGTTCGTGCCGATTTTGACGTGGGTTTGTCTTTTATTGGTTGGAGATTGTATAGCATAAGGGAGAGATTGTAGAGGTTCGATTTTGAGTGTTTTGAGAGAAACATCTTGTTGCTAGCTAGACTCTTTGCTTGGTTTGAGCATCTGAGGCTTACATCCCTTCGCATCACTTGTTTATATATAACAATCATGTTTTTTTATATCCTTATCCAATTCCTAATCTATAAAAGTTTAAGGAGGCTTATATAGGGAGGTCTCTCCTTTTAGGGGGAGACCTCTCGCCTCGGAGGGGAGGCCGGTTTTGGTCTCAATTGGTATCACTAAAGTTATCTCCTTTTGGATCGTGTTTAGTGGACGGAGGATGATCTTCGAGAAAGAGTTGGAAAAGGATTCTTGCAGTAGAGATGGGGAGAATCTCGAAGTAAGCTCAATTATGATCTGCGGAGTAGTACAGGAGGGAGAATATTATAGGAGAGATCGGAAGAATCTTAACTTTTGTAATACCAAGGTACTATTGGATCACATATGTTGATACATAATTTTAAAAAGAGAAGTTGAGAAATTTTATAATACTTTTAATTTTTCTTATAGTAGTATACTCCTCTTCGTGGACTTAGTAGCTTTGCTATCTACGTTAATTTGTTGGTGTCTCTATTTTGCTCCTTCACTATTTCCGTAGCCCCGGAGGTCCATGTCCCCAACAATTGTTATCATAAGTTTGGAATTGGAATGAGTTTTCGCTTACTATATATATATATATATATATATATAGACACTAGTTATAAGAGATTTGAGTTTTTGTAGATTCATCAAAGGTGTCACTTGGTGTTGAATTTGACAGTTACAACTCAGGTGGAACTGTGATTTATAATGGCTTGGTGTAAGGTTTATTTCTTAATAGATTGTAGTTCGGGTGAAGTTGCATGTATGTGTCGGCTATGTACAGGATTAACCTACATGACCGTGTATGTTTGGTGTAATAGGGTTGGGTCGGAGGTAGATAAGGAGATTTTAGTGACAAAACCTAACTAAATACACTAATATTGTACAGCTCAACATCAATGATAAAATTCAATTTGTTGGTAAAATTTTTAGTTTTCTTCTGACTAGTGTCGGACGCTGCTGATCCTCGGGTACGGGGGAAGTCTTGAAATCAGGCCTCTTGATGGGCCAACTCTGACTTCTTGGGCCTTGTTGAAGGCGTGTTGTGCTGCCTTGTTTTTAAACTTCTTAGATTAGGAATAAAAAAATCATAACAAATCTATTTTTTAATTAAAAGAACATATAAGTAAGCATATTAAATACTATGCATGTATATATATATATATATATATAATATTACTAATTAATTAATTAAGGAAGAGAAACGGCACAGGTGACTAAGACAGGCAGGCCTGCCAACATCAGCCATTGACGGGATCAAGGCCAGGACGGGATGCGTCGGAATCAGGTAAGGAATATGCCATGGTCAGATGGGGGGGGGGGGGGGGGGGGGGGGGGGGGGGGGGGGGGGGGGGGGGGGGGGGGGGGGGGGGG
>JAVDBV010015602.1:0-21813 GCA_032619315.1 Piper longum
GCCTGGACCCGTCATGCCGTGAACCTTCCAACACTCGGTCGATAGGTGCGTCAGGCTGCTCGATGCATCCTGCCTGACCTTCAGCACCCGTCATGGCCCTTCACTCGCCATGGTATGTTCCAGCCTGCAACTCCAACACAAGTCCGTGCCTGGTAGGTTGTTTTGCCACCAGGGTAGCTCCAACTACCCTTCTTGAATGCGGGACGACTGGGAACAACCGCCAAACCCCAGCTCCCGGCGCATCCCACGGGTACACCCGTGACACCGGCCCTGTTTCTTCCCTAACGAATGACACCTCCTCTTTTCTTCCAAAACTCTAACCACCTCCCCTACTTCAACCCACCACCAATGACTCCGCCACTTGCCACGTCACTATCAAATGCCGCCAATCCGGTCCCTTCTCTTTCCCTTCTCTTCCTCTTTCTCTACCTTATTCTTGGAGCTGCCCCTTCTTGCCATTTCTGATTGTCACGACGAATGACGCCAGCCAGCTCCCTCTGGTGGGACCTCCTACTTCTTGCCATCACCATCTCACCAGATCCTCGCCCACCTTCCTCCTCACCCCTCATAGATATGCCTTCCCATGTACCTAGCCTAGCCTCCTAGTTGAGCTAGTTTGTGTGATGCTAGTGGCATGCTGTTGTCGTGGTCGCAAGTCATAGATCGACCGAATGCCACCTTGGTTGGGCCTCCACACACCGGATTGTGTGCTCTAGCACAACCTTGGCCTAGTTGTAAAACCTTGGAAAAAATAATTAGGTTATTTTAATTAGGGTTTGTAAATATTAAGAATGAAAAATAAATAAAATTTAATTAAATTGATTTTTAAGAATCAATATCATAAATAATCAACCTTTAGAGTACTAGTACAATGATATTTATGGATAATTGCTTTAACTCAATAGTTAGTTCTTTTGACTTTTCGTTATCATACAAATGACTGGTATAATTATGTGTAATTACGTTCTTTATCATAAAATTAAATATAGTGACTTCTTAAATTCTATACTTATTCTTCTATATAAAGGAGAATTCTATTGATGTTAAAAAATATTCAATGGATAGATTGTGAGCACATTTGGTTCACAAAGGGAAGGGTTTATAGAAGTTTCATTCATATTATGATCATGTGTCCTAGGCCTCATCAAAATTCTAGGTCCGTATAATTACTTGAAATGTTATATATTCCTATGTGGTCTGTATAATTATTTGAAATGTCATATATTCCTTTGTGGTCTGTATAATTACTCGAAATGTTATATATTATTACGTGGGAGTCCCAATAAGGGGCAACACCCTTACTATGTGGGAGTCTCAACACAGGGCAGCACCCGTAAAAATTATTATGTGGGAGTCCCGATAAAGGGCAGCACCCTTACTATGTGGGAGTCTAAACATGAGGCAGCACCCTTAAAGATTATTATGTGGGAGTCTCAATATAGGGCAATACTAATACTATGTGGGAGTCCCGATGCGGGGCAGCACTGTTAAAAATTAATTCGTGGGAGTCCCGATACGGGGCAACACCCTTACTATGTGGGAGTCCCAGCACGGGGCAGCACCCTTAAAAATTATTATGTGGGTTCTGATACAGGGCAGCACCCTTATTATGTAGGAGTCACGGCACAGTGTAATACCTTTAAAAATTAATAAGTGGGAGTCTTGACATGGGGCAACACCTTAAAAATTATTATGTGGGAGTCCCGACACGGGACAACACCATTACTATGTGGGAGTCCTGACATGGGGCAGCACCCTAAAAGACATAATTAATGATGTTGTGGTATATATTAACTATTTGTTATAATTATATGACTTAGTATTTTTATCACTAACGCAGAATTGCCTCCGTAAGTATGAGCATGGAAGGATATGCAGAGTCAAGACAGCTGGAGGACTCTGTTATTGGACTATTCTTTTCATGATAGTGGGTTTTTGGTTCGGTTCATGGGGTTTAGATTATTCCGATCTAATATTTTATGTTAAAATATTGAAAATTAAAAGAAAATGAATTTACAAGAAGTTTAGTTTCGTATTGTAAAGACTCGAATAATAATAATAATAATAATAATAATAATAATAATAATAATAATAATATATCCAACGCGGTAAGATCAAACGTTGAAGAATTGTTATTACCATTTATATTATAATCTCTACCCCGCCAATTATTATTTACCTGGTTAAGTGAAAGGTATTCATTACCGGGTGAATTATCATTTAACCGGTTAAGCGAAACGTACAATTTACCCGGTTACCCGGTTAAGTAAAATATGGGCGAAGGGTGTTTTCACGTACCCTATCCGTCATTTCATTATATAAAGGGTAAGGAGGGGGCGCCATTCTCATTTCTCCTTCTGACTGGTGCTGGCTTCCTCCTTGCTTGGATATTTTTCCTCTCTTCTTCTCCTTCTTTAATTTCATGCATGCATATCTGGAATTGATAATAATCTTGTTAATTATGGAACTAAAGTCTCAAATCAATAAGAAAGAAAAGAATTAAATTGAAAAAAAACTAGAAGCCGTCCAAGAATGCAAATTACCGCAGTTGCATCAATTCTTGATCATTTGCTGATCAATGTCCTTATGCATGTTGTGGTGATTACATATAAGTTGGCTTTCCATTGAATTGTATGCCCAAGGATGGTAGCACTTCTTGCTGATTTGCAGCAGCACCACCATGGCAATTGTGTCACAAACTTGTGGCATTGTAACACTCAACGGTGTGGTGTTTCTCTTCTTTTGGTATGGGTTGTCATGCGGGAAGAAGGGGTCGCCTTGGGTGGTGCTGCTGGCCAGACATAGGGTCGCCATGGGAGCAGGTTACAGGTCGGGGTTGTCATGGGAGCAGATCAGGGTCGCCTGGGTGGTGCAGGACAAGGTCGCCCTGGATAGTTGCTGCCAATTAGATTGCTAGAGAAGGGAAACAACTAAGGGAAGGACGTGGTCTGGTTTTGGGTTGCGGGAGAAGACGACAGTGCTAGTTTTGTTGCGATGATGAAAGTGAAGAAGAGAAGAGACGTTGGGGAAGAAGAAGATGGCAGACCCGTAATTTATGCTTGACTCGATACGGTTCGAGTTAAGAATAATATCAACTCGTGATAAATCCTTAAAAATAATTATGCTAATTGGTTAATAAATTTTAATTGTGTAAAGATTACTAAAGAGTATAATGAAATAAAGAAAGTTCGAACCATTATTGAATTAAATAATCATTGTAATAGTATTATCCTTAAATTAGGATAATACAAATCTGTTAAAGAATATACCAATAATAGTAATTAACTATTTGATTATAAATTGATAATTATTTTATTAATTGTCAAGTGAGAATTATGATTCAGATAATTAGTGTAAATGTTAAGTAGAACTTGAATGATTAAGTCGCATGAATAATTATTTATCTCACTAGATTTGTTGAAAATTTTAATATTTCTGAATGTGGCATATTTTGTATTGTCAAAATTTTAATAATGATAGATATATTAATCAAGTAGTTGCATGCACTTCTACTCGAATAAAATTATACTTATATATAATTTTATGTTCTCGTTCAGATTAGGATTGTTGGTCATAGTTGTGCGTTTACGTAGATGCTAACCAGGTCCGTATAAACATTTAAAATGTTTTATTTTCCCTTGTGGGCAGTCTGGTCGGCCTGAGCCCATATTCGACCACCATGCACCGAGTGCAACCAAGGTTGAGGAATTGACTCAGTCCAACACGAGGCCGCACCCTTCATAATCTTAGAATGGACATGTCAGAATGGATTTGAGCTCTGAATGGACATGTCAAATCGACATGACAACCCATAATCTCATGATGGACATGTAAGAATGGACATGACAACCCAATACTATTAGAATGAACCTGATAGCTGGACATGTCAGAATGGACCCGACAGCCAGTGACGGACATGTCAGAATGGACCTGATAGCCAGTAACAGACATGTTAGAATGAACCTGACAGCGAGTAACAACATGTTTGAATGAACCTGACAGCCAATAACGGGCATGTTAGAATGGACCTGACAGCCAGTAACGAACATGTTAGAATGGACCTAACAGCCAATAATAGGAAAGTCAAAATGGACTTGACAGCCCATAATCTCAGACTGAACTGAAAGATATTGATGAGGTTTTTATTGACTTGTTTTATTTAATTATATGACTTAGTGTTTTAATCACTAACGCAAAATTGACTCCACAAGTTAGTAGCGTTGGACCAAAGAATAAAAGGCTGCTAGGTAGCTCCTTCACCGACTCAGGTCTGGCGAATGGATAATAAGTGGATTTCCATTTTTTATTCCCTTGTATTATAAATGTGGCTATGGGAAAGGGTCCGAGATTGTGGGACAGTTATTTTATATATGGTTGTATGAAACATGAGTTATTTTGATAAATTATAAATTGTAGACTTATTTGTTCAGTCACCATTTTAAGTAACACGAGTAACACCCGGTCCGGTTAGAGCTGATCGTTACAGGGTTGGTTAGTTATATTTTTGAGTAACACCTGAGCCGGTTCGGCCCACGATATTACATTTTTGGCAGGGTCGTTATACATACAGTAACACTTGGCTTGTGGCTCAGAACGGGTGGGTTGTTACAGGCAGTATCAGAGTTGGGTTTTCCACTGAACCATGCAAATCAATCCTTACCTTGTTGAAAGTCTTACAGTCTACTGTCCTAAGGGTGAAATATTTTATATTGATCATTCTTTTATAGAGTTAATGTTTCCAATAGCTCATAATTTATAACACAAGTACCTCGTTGAAAAGTTTAGTATTTATCTTTACTCAAAGTTTTGTATTGTTATTCAATAAATTTTTCGCTGATAAATCCAAGTCATAACCAAAAATATATTAATGAACCATAATGAAGAATTTTTTTTTTAGAATATAGGCATGCGTAGGCAATCAAGCCAATCTAATCAGTCAAACTAAAAAACGGAAAATGTATTAGCTTAGATCCTGGTGGCCATACAAGGACTGACACAGGCATCAGCAGATACTAACTCAGTTGTTCAGAATATTGTCTAGTGGTTACCGGGAGTGGCAGTTGGAAATGGAGCCTTGGGACCCAGCATAATCACAGACGGTGGTCAGGGGAGTTCCCAAGAGGGGGCTGGTTTAGTGGACTCCGGTGAGCAAGGGGAACTCCCGAACCCAACACCACCAGTAGTCTGACAAGTGTTGTCGCTAGTTGTTGATGATAGTGGCCGCTATACTGTAGAAAAATTTAGAAAGAATGGAGCCGAAGTGTTTGTCGGAGGGATTGATCAGATGAAAGCTGAGAGCTGGGTAGGCATCATAGAAAAAGCTTTTATGGCTTTGTCTGTGCCCCACCACCATCAAGTGAGATTGGCAACATGCATACTTCAAGAGGAAGCATCTTATTGGTGGAAGTCAATGGAGAAAACTACATTCATCAACATGAGATCTCTTCCATCTTGTGGGTAGAATTTGTGGCAGCCTTCAATGGACTGTATTTTTTGGAATCCGTTGTACAAAAGAAAGCACTAAAGTTTGCCAACCTAGTCCAGGGGAAGTATTCAGTCCAGGAGTATGCTAAGAAGTTTTTATAGTTGGAGCGTTTTGCACTTGGGATTCTGACAGCCGAAAAAGCTAGAGCAGACAAATTCTTTTGGGGATTGAAGCCAAAATTGAGGAGTAAGATTGCCACGACACCTCAAAGTACGATAATAGAGATGATTAACTCGGCCACTACTCAAGAGTTGGTGTTCAAGTATGACCATGCCCAAACACATGAGAAGGTTTATTCGTAGTAAAATATGCCAACCCTCTCAGTAACCAAAATAGTCCAGCAGAACACCAACAACAGAGCCACCAGGGTAACACAAAGGGGAACCTTAAAAGGAAGCGTGAGGATACCCCGTTGAGACGATGCCCTAACTACAGCTATGGGTTAACGGGACTCTTGCAGATAAAGTGCTATCAACCTCCAAAGCAATAGCAGAAGCAGCCCAAGAAGGGTTAGACACCAGCACTTATTTGCCACCTAACACCCGCAGAACCGGCAGACCAAGGGAAGACGAAGCTCTATGCAGTTGAAGTCGAAGACACTTGAAAAGAATGACCACTAGATGATACGAAAAATTAGATAATTCTTAACTAATTTGAAAATAATGTGGAAGAAGTTGATAGGACACTTTATATCATATGTTATGCATAACTATGTAATTTTTTTTAACGCTGATCCTATTAACAATGAGGGGATGTTTTGAAGAATTGGAAATTAAAATTTCCCTTATTAGGGATTGAGGTGACGGACTTTTAGATCTAAAATAAGTAGTAAGTCGAAGGGCAAATTAAAAGGGAACCTTTAGGAGCAATATGAGAACCCTAGGTATTGTGTAGATAATTGATTTATGGAGACATCTTTAGCATATTAACAAGTTTCTATTGAAATAGAAAACATTCTAGAAGTGTGTTAAAGCATAGCACCAGTATGGGATTGTGTGCCACTTAGCCAATGAGTGAATATGGGACGTGTTTACAATTAGAGGTGTTATCTAGGTAGTATCGGTGGAATGGGACACATGTGTGATATGGATAACAGTGTCATAGGACAGTGTGCCCCACTTTAGCTATGTATGTATGGCAATGCTTAAATAATAAAAAACAAATTTATGCTGGGGAGATTGTAAAATCCCTATTTTCTATATTTTCTGGGATGAAAATTCCCAAGCTGAGGAGATTGTAAAACCAAGAAAAATTATAATTAGGTTATTTTATTCAGGGTTTTGAAAATCTTAAGAATGAACAATAAATAATATTTGATGAAATTAATTTTTAAGAATCAATATCATAAATAATCCACTTTTAGAGTACTAGTATAATGATATTTATGGATAATAACTTTAACTCAATAGTTAATTCTTTTGATTTTTCGTTATCACACAAATGGCTGGTATAGTTATGTGTGATTACATTCTTTTTCATAAAATTAAATATAGTTATTCTTGAATTCTACATTTATTCTTTTATATAAAGGAAAATTATGTTGATGTTAGAAAACATTCTCTCGAAAGTTTGTGAGCACATTTGGCTCACAAAGGGAAGGTTTTATAGAAGTTTCATTTATATTATGATCGTGTGTCCTAGGCCTCATCAAAATTCTACGTCTGTATAATTACTTGAAATTTTATATATTCTTATGTGGTCCATATAATTACTCGAAATATTATATATTATTATGTGGGGGTCCCGATATGGGGCAACACCCTTACTATGTGGGTGTCCCGATACGGGGCAACACCCTTATTATGTAAGAGTCCCGACATGGGGCAGCACCTTTAAAAATTATTATGTGGGAGTCCTAATATAGGGCAACACCCTTACTATGTGGGAATCCCAGCACAGGCCAGCACCCTTAAAAATTATTATGTGGGAGTGCCAATATGGGGCAGCAAGCTTACAATGTAGGAGTCCCGGCACGGGGCAGCACCCTTATTATGTGGGAGTCCTGGCATGGGGCAGCACCCTTAAAAGTTAATAAGTATGAGTCCCGACATGGGGCAACACCCTTAAAAATTACTATATAGAAGTCCCGACACATGCCGCACCCTTACTATGTGGGAGTCTCGACACGAGGCAGCACCCTAAAAGTCATAATTAATGATGTTGTGGTATATATTAATTGTTTCTTGTAATTGTATGACTTAGTATTTTTATCACTAATGCGGAATTTCCTTTGCAGTTATAAGCATGTAAGGATGAGTAGAGTCGGGACAGCTTGAGGACTCAATTATTTGGCTATTCTTTGCATGGCAGTGAGATTTTGGTTCGGTTCATGGGGTTTAGATTATTTCGAGCTAATATTTTATGTTTAAATATTAAAAATTAAAAGAAAATGAATTTATTAGAAATTTAGTTTTGTACAGTAACACTTGGCTCATGGCTCGGAACGGGCGGGTCGTTACAAAAGTCCTCCCTCGGCCGAACCATAGCCGTCAGCAGCCGCAATCGTCGCCACTGTCGCCATTGTCGGCGCCAACATTAGGTATATTATATTATCAATTTGATTTTTGTGATTTTCGTTTCATGATCATGGACATTATTACACAATTAATTTGTGAAAACACTTGTACGTTACCAACAATTAGGAATATATGAAGATATGTTTAAATTGTTTTCCAAATTGTATAAGTTATATATAATATGATCCAGGTATTACTTATGTGATTTGAATTGAATAGATTAAAATGATATCAATAATAAGTAATTGATAACACTATGGTTTATTGATAAGTAGAACCACTCGGTTTTCCTTTATTCGAACATTTCTTGATTAAATCAATTTGACAATTGTTATAGAATCAAAATCTAGACATGTCGAAATAGATAGGGGATAGTAATAGTTATAGTGTAGCAAGTATGAATAAGATAATTAGTTATGGTTGGAATTTTCAGTTGCTTGTTCTGGTGTGAGTAATGATAGTGAATGATATTATTTCATGTCTCAATTAGTAGTTATGCACTAGTTGTCAGGTTGGGATGTACGAAGAAGGTAATAAGTGAATTAATTTTCATGGATGTAAGTGAAGACTAGGAGCTTGCGGCCTAGGCCCGAGACACAACTTGGAGTTTCTATCATGTACATTTAGGGCTATGTCTCTACTTGTCATTCTATTCCATCGTGTTTTTATTTAGTTATTGTAGGATGGTTAAGTAGTGGTTTATTGGATCTCACTTAACCCAGGCCATTTAGTAAAATAGTTTTCCTGATTAATAACACTCGAAGATGAGATCTTTCGAACCAGATTTCGAAAACAAGATCTACCACAAGTTGACTCGGCCCTATTATATAAATCCCTCCCATACCCATATATAATTTTACTGACACTTTTTGTGAGAAGAGAGATGGTGAAATTGACTCACATGTACCATGAGCGGATGCACGTGCCAGTCACAACAGGCTCTAGATTAATGAGAGGGTTGTTTCATTCTCGAGGGATCGTGAAGCATATGTTAGGACATGTGGTTCATAGGGTATTAAAGGCGATTGATTGAGAGTACTCGGCCTTCATGCTTAGCACCAGGAGGTACATGGAGGAAGGCTTATGATATGTACTATTACAATGAATGGGACTAGTTATTGTCAAGAGGGGCATTTACCGAGAGTGGCAAAGTACCAATTCAGATGTTGTCGAGCCAGCTGCTTAATGGATGCTTAGTAGATGGCCTTTGAGAGTTCACATAGGGAATATGTATATTATTTTCTTTTCTCGTGGAATATCAGATTTCACTTACAAGTTTGTACTAGTTTTTTCCTAGACCAGTGATATCCGTTACAAACTTTTTTCATATTATATATGTAGGTCGTGTGATCCTGAGTCAATTTTCGTGGAAGAATAGATAAACACTACACACACTTGAGCTCAGCATAATTATTTTGTTTCATACATTTATTTATATTTAATGAGTTTCACGCACATTTAGTAAGGTCTTCCATTCTCGTGACGCCAAGAGGATTGTTTCAATCTCTTTTATTGATTTAGTCTTGTCGATTTTTAGCTTTAAACATGACTTGACTCGATTGTAATATTTTTTATTCGGTTCTTATGTGACTCAAAATTGGGGTGTTACAGTTTTGTTATCAGAGCCACTATGACTCGATTAAGATGGGAGATACTATTATATGTGATGTTTGTGCAAAGACTGTGCTAATTCAAGCAGGCTTGCATAGTTCTGTCCATTTTCATCAGTTAGTTGCACAACGATGTACTCAGGACTTGATCAAAAACATGTGGAGTTGGATTTAGTTGAGTCGACAGGTTATTTTATTCATTTTATCATGATATCAAATTGTTTGCTCCGTTAGGTTTGAGCAGGGCATGTTGTAGTGTTAGCAGAGGTAGAAGGGGTATAAAATGGATACAAGAACCAGATGTTAGTAGATGTCAGTAGGAATCTAGTAGGCATGTTATGATGGGCTTAAAGACACACTAGGTTTTTACATTACATGAGAAATTTGGGTAAGTCAAGGTGTCCACATGTTCAGTATACTAAAGTTGAATTGGACATTGACCAAGTGTTCATCTTTTGCATGTAACCACATCAGTCTTTCTTCCATGGTACATAGTGTACATTGCATGATAGAGTTATAAGAAATAACATAAGTAAGTAGCTTGAAGTATGGAAACACTAGCAGAGTTACTAGTTATGTGAGAGGAACCATCCAGTGTTTTGGACTGATCCATTAGACATGGTTTGAGGTTTACTTTGAGAACTTTAACCCTCAAACAGATTTCCATGGATGAAGTACACGGTTATGCCAATAGAGCTCCTAGATAGCTTGAAGAACTTGATTAGAAATATGTGGAGTTGGCTTTAGTTGAGCTGGCAAGTCATTTTTATTGATTTTATCATGATATCAGATTGTTTGATCAGTTAGCTTTGAGTAGGGCATTTTGTAGTGTTAGCAAAGGTAGAAGGGTATAAGATGGATACCAGATCCAGATATTAGTAGATGTCGGCAAGAATCTAACCAGCATGTCATGTTGGGCTTATAGCCCCACCAGTTCTTTCCATTGCACAAGAGATTTGGATGATTCAAGGTGTCACATGTTCTATTAGCTGAGGTTATATTGGATGTTGACCAGTCTCTATTTTTTTCATGTCACCACATTAGTCCTTCTTCCAAGGGGCATAGTGTTCATTACATGATGGAGTTATATGAAATGACATCAGTAAGAAGCTCGAAGTATGGAAACACTAGAGAGTTACTAGTTATATATGCGGAACAATTGAGTGTCTTGGACTAATCCATCAGACATGGTTCGAGGTTTACTTTGCAAACTTTGATCCTCAAACAAATTTTCAAGGATGGAGTTCACGGTTATGCGAAGAGAGCCCCTAGAGCACTTGAAGAACAACTGAGAGTTTAAGCATATGATTTGGATGGACCAATTCTAGGAGACAACAGTGATGAGGATGAGTAGCGAAGAAGATCCACTTTCACATGTACACTTCATCATCTTCCCCTTTTCTATTAGAGCATGATCATTCCAACAATGTTTTCAGTTCCCTTTCACTACACAGAGGCCTGGATACACCAAGGATGAGCAAGATTAGTATGGACTATGGAATTAGAGGTTTAATCGGATTTCACATGAGGTCCTAGTGCTAGATTTCTATTGAGAGTCAGTGAGTGCTTACTGGAGTAGCCACTCTAGATTTTTGGAGATGTAGGCTCAGTATTGGTTCACCATCGTACGTATCACCTCCACGATCCAGACCCCTCTGGATTAGACATTCATGATTAGACAACCAGAGCCGAGGTATTGGCAACCACCTTTAGGGAGACAAACACATGGAAGAAGACCTGTCAGAGAATACACTTGTAAAGACCGTGAAAAAAAATTTATATATATTTGACTCATTCGGGGAATGATCGAACGTTGGAAAATTATTATGATTAATTATATTATATTCTTTACCCGGTTAAATATTATATTTTTTTTCTTTACCCGGTTACCTGGTTAAATGAAATATGAGTGTTGGGATATTTTTCACATACCCTAACCATCCACCTCTACCCTAGGTTAACTATATTATTTTACCAATCTAGATCTCCCATGATTTTCATTGAATTAACGCCGCTCCCACTTCAGTTCACTGCCAGCAACTCTCTGCCTCAGCTTGGCCACTGCACTATCACCCCCATGACCGCCTCGTGGCCAGCTTTCCAATCATACCTCTCATGACCATCGGAACCGTCGCAGTCACCCCCTACGACAGAGTTTTTGGAGCAGGTTTACGCCGCCACCGCCGCAACTGTTAGGGCTATTTTTTGGCGTCAGCGAGCTACCACTGGCCGATCCGACCACTCCAATGACTTCCACTCATCTAGATCTACATTTTGAGACCACCTATGACCATCGTCGTGGCCGTGATCACCGCCGGCGACGCCACCGCCAACGACAACTTCTCACTGTTACGGCTGATTCCGGCCAGCCCGTGGCCGGACTCTGCTGGACGTCACCACCAGCACCTCCGCCGTCACGTCATCTTTCGATCGTGACCGATGGTGCCACCAGCTGTGTCGCCGTCGGCATTTTCTGGTGATGGGTACCACCCGCCCCCGTTCTGCCTGTTTACCCGCTATTGGTGTTTGGGTCCGTCAGCCCGTTTTTACGTTTGCCTATCCACGTTCACATCCGACTGGTCATTCCCTACTCTGCCAGACTATATTCATGTTCTTGTCCATCAACCTTTCTGACCCAACCCAGCATTTGGTTCAGCCATCCAGTTGGTCTGGTTCAGCTTGGTTTGGTTTGGTTCAACTTGTATTCTACTATTTTTGGTAATTTGAAAACCCTTACATTAGTTTAGATGCATATTTATATTTTTTAGCATGATTGAATGTTATGAGTATTTTTCATTATTTATTGAATTATTATTTTATTAATTATTTAATTATTTAATTAGTCACATGCTTACTAACACGAGTATATATATAATATTTACTCATGTTTAGCCGTGTATTTATATACTATGATTATATCATTATTTTATTATTAGAGTACTATTTATACTCATCTATTTATTATTTATCTACTTATGTATGAGTGTATCCCTTGATTATTTATAAATTAATTAATTATCATTATAATGTCTTGATTTGCTTACCACTTTTTTTATTTTTAGGGTTGTTAGCATTTTTTTATTATGTATTGATGATATAAGCACACACCACAACATGCATCATATAGAGACATTAGTATTTTATCTAGCAATAGGTTTCGATGTAGGTTACGCGGATTGAACTCATCAATTTAATACGCAGTGCTCCACTCATCCAAATTAGTTTTCCGTCTCATTCTTGGTATACCAGTCAACCTCCAAGGTCCGTATAATCATTTAAAATGTTGTATTTTCCCTTGTGATCAGTCTCGGCGGCTTGAGCTCATATTCAACCACCATGCATCGAGTGCAACCGGGGTCGAGGAATTGACTCAGTCCGACATGAGGCCGCATCCTTCATAATCTCAGAATGGACATGTCAGAATGAATCTGACAACCCATAATCTTAGAACGGACATATCAGAATGGACTTGATCGCCCATAAGCTTTGAATGGATATGTCAGAATGGATCTGACAGCCCATAATCTCATAATGGACATGTGAAAATGGACATGACAGCCCATAAGCTCTGAATGGACATGTTAGAATGGACCTGACAGCCCATAATCTCATAATGGACATCTCAGAATGGACCTGACAGCCCATAAGTTTTGAATGGACTTGACAGTCCATAATCTCATAAGGGACATGTTAGAATGAACCTGACAGACCATAAGCTTTGAATGGACATGTCAGAATGGACCTAATAACCCATAATCTTATAATGGACATGTCAGAATGGACTATGAATGGACATGTCAGAATGGACCTGACAGCCCATAATCTCATGATGGACATGTCTGACATAAGCTCTAAATAGATATATCAGAATGGATCTGACAGCCCATAATCTCATAATGGACATGTCAGAATTGACCTTACAGCCAATAATGGACATATCAGAATGGACCTGACAGCCAAAAATCTCAGAATGAATGAAAGATATTGATGGGGTTTTTATTGACTCGTTTTATTTAATTATACAGCTTAGTGTTTTAATTACTAACACGAAATTGCCTCCACAGGTTAGCAGTGTTGGACTGTAGAATAAAAGACTACTGGGCAGTTCTTTCACCGACTCAGGTCTGGCAAATAGATAATAAGTGGACTTCTTTTTTATTTTCTTGTGTTATAAATGTGGATATGGGAAACGGTCCGAGACTGTGGGATGGTTATTTTATATATTGTCGTATGAAAGATGAGTAATTTTGATAAGTTATAAATTCTAAACTTATTTATTTATTCACCATTTTAAGTAACACCCAATCCAATTAGGGCTGGTCATTACATGGCTGGTTAGTTATATTTTTGAGTAACACCTGAGCCAGTTAAGCCCACGATATTGCATTTTTGGCTAGGTCGTTACAATAATGGGCTCATGATGTACATGATTAGGATCACCTGGATAGCACTGTCCCTGATCGAGTTGACAATCACTATCTGAGTTTCACAACACCGTCTGAGTTGCACAACCACCGTCCGAAATGAACATCCACCATCCATGATGCACAACCACTGTACATGATGCACTACCACTAACAAATGATCGACTTCAGGGTGGCAGTATGACCACTAGATGCGATGATGACACTAATCAGATTGCTAAGTCACCATGATAGTGCATCCATAAGCTCACAACCAGGGTACATAGTGCAGTTGATTAGACATGCAGTTTAACTCATTCAGAGATTGACTCAGCCAGTAAGAGGAATTTGACTCATAGTAGAGTCTTTGGCTTAGATGGTTGGTTCAGTGAAGGAGTTTCCATCAGAGAGAGTGATTTCATTGTGCTTTGCTAGACAATTAGGTCATTACTTGGAGCCATAGGCTTAAACCTTTGCCCCAATAAAAGAGGTGCCTTAGCGATATTACTTAGGGCTTACAATGTAGGTAGCCAATTACTAACCAGACTTGCAGATAGGGACTTCAGTCAGACTATATCACATGGACTAGATAGAGAGACACCAATGTATGCTCATCTCTATTAATAGTTTTTCTTGAGAGTCTACCATAGCAGTAGTAGTCATGATTAGTGCTACAAATCGGTACAGGATGGCAGGTCACACACTACTAAAGAGTGTATGAGACATGTGTCAAACCTTACTTTGAGTCCGTGTAGACATGAGGGGAGACAATGGCTCGTTGGATCATTTTAACTCAGGATGTTTATTAGTGTGTGACTAGTACGGTATCTAGAACACATGCCTACTGTTAGCTAATTGAACTAAACCACTTAGGAGTCATTTCATAGACTCGTCATGTAATGACCCGGTCCACAGTGTAAAGTAATGGGCTAAGTCATTTCTTCAAAAGTAGTTAACCATGTAATGACGCGACCCAAATTGCAAACTAATGGGCTAAGTCATTTCTTCAAAAGTAGTTAACAAAAGTTGAAAATATATAATCTATTCCAACTAATAAACAAGATCTTACCCCAATATGTATTAGATGTGGGACTAAGTTGAGGGATCTCACAATCCACCCACCTTAGAAAATTTCTTCCTTAAAATTTCTACAATTGGTTCATTGCTAGCCCGACACTACATTCTTCTTTGGCCTGTGATGGACAGCTTAGCCAACATCCCTAGTCCAACCCATCATTTACGCGGAACTGGTTGCTTTTATACCATTTGTAACAACCTAGTCCAAAGTACAATGTAATGGGCTAAGTCATTTCTTCAAAAGTGATTAACCAAAGTGAAGATCTATAATCTATTCTCACTTATAAATAAGATTTTACCCTAGTAGGTATTAGATGGGGCTTAGTCAAGGGATCTCGTATGTCATTGATTGATTGTTCCATAGACTAATCACATGTGGTATAGTAAATCGTGATATGTCCATAGACCTACTGATATTTTGGCCACCTAGTATGCTACACTAGGATTTCCATCTCCCTTATCACTTGCATGACACATTGACCTTACCATAGATTGGAGTGACATACCTATGTAGTAGGTTGTCCTTAGCCTAGTGAATTTTCCCAGTTTACCTGACATCAGATCCCACATGTGATGAGGAGATATCTTCTATTGGGAGTTCTTGAGGAATGTGACAGACTTTTCACGAGATTCAATCTTCTTTCCTATAACCCAGAGATGTTAGACAAAGTAGAGTTTTCACTCGAGGATTTCCACTCACCCCTCTAGATATATCAGTTATACTATCAGTTTATTGAGATGATTGAGATGAGTATACATTGACCAGAGTGCATGCCACAAACCAGATGCAGACTCTACAGTTCCATGTAGAGCATGTTTTCATACTCCCTGACACATGTTGCACATGTACAAGTGTTCTCACCGCCATTTTGTACCAGAGAGTTCCCTTCAGTAGTAGTTAGTGGTTGTATAGATAACCACGAGAGCCATAGTATGAAATAGAGTCATATTAGCTATCCTTGTTCTCTTCTAGAATAGAGTGATATATTTGACTCTCGACCAAGTCAATTGACTAGGTGACTAGCCCAATTCCTAATTCGGGACACCTAAGATTTGGATCTAGACTAGTGACAGTGACTCGTGCAGCTCATTAGCCTGTACACCCATACCTAGTAGTGGTGTCCACCACATAGTAGGAGACTCATATCACACCTTAGGATGGTTGTAGGACCTGGAGCAGAGTGTCCTGACCGTACACATAGTCGATCTTTCACATTGATGAGGATCAAAGAGAAATGGGTGCATGCTAGTAGATATATTGTGCCCTTGACATAGTTTTCCCGATGTAGCTCAGATTAGCACCTTGGAGTACTCTAAAGTATTTTCTTGACCAACCCAATAGGCCCTTAGGGTGAACGTAGAAATTTTTGCCGAGTTAGCAGTAGAGATCAGAACTAAAGAGAATGATGACAATAATGTCAGAATCGGTATATACAGTTTAGAGCATCATTAGCAGAGTTGGCCATGTCGGTGCAACAACAGTTAGTGAGGATATACATTTCTCTTGAAGAAATAGAGGATAGTGCATGAGTTTTGCATGAGTTTGAGACCTCCTTGAGTAAAATTTTCATGACTAAATTTTTAGAAAGATGGACGGTTGCAAAACCTATGATCCAAGTGAGGGTTTTATACTCGTGAACCAGTTGGTTCAACCATCGACTCAAGTCGAGTCACTATCAGTACACATGCGCTAAGCTGAAGTCGGTTGTGTGTATAAGCAAGAGTGCTTATGTACCCAAATATATGATCATAATGTCAGTAGTATAGTAGTAAAATAAGTTATCATAATATATGAGAGTATGCCAGTTTCTTTTATTTTATTTACAATAGACCTAGAATTAAATTTAGGCCATTTATTGCGTTAGGACATGTTAGTTAGTGTTTTTGGTAGGTTAATAGGTTTGAACATGTCATTCGACTTAGGCACGATTATTTTATTTTATAGTATTTTATTATATTTTATTTTATATTTTTCAGAATTTATTTGTTATTATTGACTTCACTCGGGACTGAGTCAAGCTTTAATTATAAAACTACCTTGTATGCTTCCCGATCTTGTTTCTTTCCTGACGAACGGCACCTCCTCCTTTCTTCCCAAACCTCGACCACCTGCCTTCCCTCACCTTGTCGCCGATGACTCCAGCAACCCGGTCCCTCCTCCATCCCATCCCTTCCTTCTCTTTCTCTACCCTGTTCTTGGAGCCACCCCTTGCCTGCCGCCATCGACTTCGCCACCGCCGGCCATCATCTCCAGACTACCTCTCCTTTCTCCCTCATCTACCTCCCTTTTCCCCTCAGCATCTCCCTTAACAAAACCCGCCGTTGCCCTAGCTTCCCCTATTGTAAGCCAACGCCACTGCATTCCTCCTGCGGGACCTCCTCCTTCTGGCCATAACCATCTCACTAGACCCTCCTCCTCCTTATTCCTCACCCCTCACCGCTGAGCCTTCCCATGTACCTAGGTGGGCCTCCTAATTAAACCGGTTTGTGTGCCGCCAGCTGCCTGCGACCATCGCCGTCCAATCATAGACAAACCGGTCACCACCTCAGTTAGGCCTCCTCACGCTAGATCATGTGCTCTAGCCAGCCCTGGCCGAATCCTCCCTGAACCAAACCGTAGCCATGCCGGCAATAGTCAATCCCGTCACCGCCGTTGCTGTTGTCGGCACCAACATTAGGTATATGATATTACCAATTTGATTTTTGTGATTTTCATCTCATGATCATGGACATTATTGCATGATTAATTTCTGAAAACACTTGCATGTTGCTGACAATTAGGAAAATACAAAGATATGTTCAAAAAATTTTTTCCAAACTGTATAAGTTGTTTATTAGATGATCATGGTATTAATTACATTATTTGAATTGAAGAGTCTAACATGATATTAACAATAAGTAATTGATACCATTGTGGTTGAATGATGAGTAGAACCATATAACCACTAGGTTTTCCTTTATTTGGCAATTTTCTGATTAAATTACTTTGACAATTGTTAAAGACTACTCTAGACATGTCGAAAAAAGTAGGGGATAGTAATAGTTATAGGGTAGTTAGTATGAATAAGTGAATTAGTTATGGTTGGGATTTTTTATTTGCTTGCTATAGTGTGAGTAATGATAGTGAATGACATTGTTTCATGTCTCAATTAGTAGTTATGCGCCAGTGGCCAGGTTGGGATGTACAAAAAAGGCAATAAGTGACTTAATTTTCATAGATGTGATTAGTTCATCGTGATTACTCAGGTTATGTAGTGATAATGTTATTTAATAATCTTACATGTCTTGATGCCTTTGTTTTTGCTAAATTTTGGTGATTATATACACTCATCATCATATTCATGCATCATATAGTTAGAATTGGGCGTTAGTGTTTAGTTTTGATGAATAGTTGCGGAGTAGGAGTTCACCGCTTAGGTGCAAGACACAGCTTGGAGTTCCTACGAAATCTATTTAGGGCTAGTCTCTGCTTGTCATTCTATTCCTTCGTGTTTTTATTTAGTTATTGCATGATAGGTTAAGCGTTGTTTTGTCAGATCCCTCTTAACTCGGCCTTTTTAGTAGAATACCCTCGAGGATGAGATACCTCGAGTTTGATTTCAAAAACAAGATGCACCACAAGTTGCCTTGAGTATATTAGTGAGAGGGTTGTTCGATTCTCGAGGGATCCTAACAACTCTACATTTTGAGTTTCCTCACAACAAAAGAAACGTGGAGGTTTATGACTACTGTTTAGTACAACGTACGTCCAGACATGTAGTTCAGAGGGTATTAAAGGCGATTGTTTTAGAGTACTCAGCCTTCATGCTCAGAGCCAGAAGGTAATGGAGGACATGGAGAGGGCTTAAGATATGTTCTACTTCCTGCGGTTCTTAGTAATGTCTTCCATTCTGGTGATGCCAAGCAGTTCTTTCGACCTATTTTATTGATTAAGTCTGACTGATTAGCAACTTTTGGCATGACTGAACTAGATCGTAACATTTCTGACTTGGTTCTTAGGTAAACTGAAAACGGGGTGTTACAATGCATGCGTACAAAATCCAAAAATCATATAATAGGTATAAGACTTGGGAAGGACCGAGAAATAGTCCCAGATCGACTTTTAAACTAGATCTCACATTTTGAAAACAATACTAACTACGTCATACAATATAAAACAAAATTGCAATAGAGCCAAGCAATGGATCAAGTAGGGAGAAGTCCTAATGGACTTGTGAGGCAAGCTCCATGTCCTAGCTTAGCGAGCTTGACTCAATGGAAACCACTACTCAAATCCCTTTATGATGTGAGTGTGCCATGACAAGTAGACAATCCACAATATAGCAATGACATCGCAGACAATGCTATATACAAAGGACTCAGAAATTAAACAAGCACACCACATCACAACGTCATCCTCATATTGATCGTATCACCATCACTGAACAAGATTATGTAGAAATAAATATAGATATCGAAATGGAGATCTTAGTGCAATATAAAATAATTTTTGGGATTCAACCCGTATATACTAATCTAAATTAAGATCAGACAAGAGATATCGAAATGCCCGATGATTCGGGGCAATTTAACTAAGATACCTAATATGCTAATCGAAAATAAGATCTTGGTAAGTGATAAAAAGTAACTTTAGTTTCGGGCCAGTTATTTAAAATTAAATTCAATGATAACTTCACCATAGTGATTTCAAAAGAACTTGAAAGATATCGAGTCAAACCCACAGCTGTGCCCTTGAATAGAAAATTATCATTAATAAAATAATCTTATATTGTTCATTTAACTGTGCTAACTAAGTTAATTATCCACTCACTTAAGATTTTCATACCATGATCATTTCATAGCCTCAAACAAGTTAAAATATTATTATTTTAACTATTTAAAGATTTAACCAATTTCACACATAAAACGAGGTCAACTGAACGTTGTTGAAAATTATTATGTTTTAATCTTTTTATAGTTTTGACCATTATTAGGTATAATATTTAATAGTTTTGACCATTATTAGGTATAATATTTAATAGAAATCACAATTTACAAACAAAAATCACAATTTTAATAAAAATCAGATTTTTAACAAAAAAAACAAACACTCTAATAGATTCACTAAAGATGATGATGATCTACCTATCTACATGCCTAAACCGGGAGATATATATGCAAACAACTTGGGATCGTGCCAAAAATAAAAAGAAACAGGGGAGAAAGGTATCATACCTCGTGGGGAAGGCGAAACAGGGAAGAAGAGAAGGCCGGGAGGATGAGGAGGAGAAGGCTGGGGAGAGAAGAAGAGGGAAGAGAGGGGCTGGACGGAGGAGGAGGAAGGAGAAAAGGGAGTGGTAGCTGTGGGCAAGGGAGGAGAAGAAGAAAAAAGGGGACAAAAAGACGTGTTGGGGAGTATTTTCAACTACCTTCCCCATGACACCAGCACAGTGGTGCGCTCACCAAGTGAGTACCAAGGCACTGAGCACATATATTGGAAACCCACACCTGTACCAACACCACGGCTATGAGGCTTGAGCACTGTGGTACATCCCCAAAACTGGGCTAGGCAAAATATAAATAGGGGAGGAAGATAGGGTGGAAGGTGGGGGGGATAAACTGGGTGGTTGGTGATGCTTCTAGAGCTATAAAGGTACACCAGATACATGTGACACGACTCTAGGCTAACACGACACAAAAAGCACGACACACACGAAACATGTGCAGACACGACCTTAAGCTATGCACACAAATGAACAACACAAGCCATTGGCTTGGCAATTGGGGCCAGCTAGAAAATGCAACAGTGGACGCAACAGATGCCCAAGCCGACAACAACACACAAGGATCCTCCTAGCACCTGACCGATAAAACTAGACCGACCGCGTGCTACTCAAATTGAGTTATCAACAAACCACATAAAACACTAGGCCGAGCCATCCCATCACAGAAAAATTTCGTCCCAGAATTTCAACACAAGGAGGAAACAAGCACAACAATAGAAAAGCAAACAACCACAATACACCGCAAAGCTACCGACAAACACAAACTACCACATTGACCAACTGACCTATCTGCCCCAACAACTGGCCCTACATTGCGACTAGAAACACAAAAAATCACAGATACTGACCAGATGCAATGCAAGAGTATGTACTCATATTTGCCTTTAACAAGAGCAAACTAATTTAGTCCAAGGTGTGCTTATGGTACATGGTCATCTAAAAAGAAACCTGCCACCAATATCACATGCTATGAGGGAGTCTGGAGGTCATGCTGACTCCACCACACTCGATCGTGCTATGGAATATTGTAACACCCCAATTTCGGTTCACTTAAGAACCGGATCAGAAATGTTACGATCGAGTCGAGACATGTTTAATATTATTAGTCACTGAGACTCGATCCATTAAATAGATCGAAATAACCCTCTTGGTGTCATGAGAATGGAAGACATTGTTAAATAAACATCAAAATACATCAAATATAAATAAATGCAAGAAAGAAAATCTTATGTTGAGCTCAAGTGTGTGCAGGATTTATCTGTCCTTCCGCCGAAGTCGATACAGGATTTGGGAGACCTACATATATTATAAGAAAACCGTCAGTAACGAATGTTACTGGTCCGAAAAATAACTAATACAATCTGGCAAATGGGTATTCCATTACCCACGAAAACATATGAAACTTCAAGAATGCCTCACACAGGGCAGTAAGCAAACATACTTAAACAAATGCCGGCT
>JAVDBV010015612.1:0-20521 GCA_032619315.1 Piper longum
ACAACATATATATATATATATATATATGTTGTATGTGTCGTGACAGGGTGGCCCCTTATTGCACTTTTAAGGGAGGCTTTATCCTTTTTAATTTGGAAATTTTATTGATTTTATTGAAACTATTGTCTTCGTATGAATTGATTATCATGTCATCTATGTAGTATCTTGTTAGGGGTTTATACATTCATCCATACATGACAAGTCGTATCTTCATCTTAAGATGCTGAGATTAGATCCTCATGGGTTTGGTTTGGGTTAGCCAACCTAACCGGGGACCTGTAACATGTTAGTTCGGTTTAAGAGGGTGAATCAGATCTGGGGTGTTATATGGGGCACTCCAATGTCTGCACCAAGGTGCTAGGGGGTTGTTAGAGGTGTTATTCTAGCAAGGGGCTCCTCCCCTTCCTTCTTTTATTCCTACTTCTTTCTTTTCCTCTTCTTTTTTTTTTCTTTATCTTAAAAACCCCCTCTTTCTTCACGTAAATGTAGTGGTTTTATAAAACTCTCAACACCTATGCAATTTTTTAATTAAGGCTATTAAATCCTCACCCGCCCAACCTATCCTCCTTCTTATCTATATTTTCTTCTTATCTCTTCTCTATGTTGTAGAGTTGTCCAGATTGAGGGTAAAAGAATGAAGTAGATTTTATCAAACTCAAACATGGGCAAACATGTATATGTTTGTGCTCGTTCACCCACCATTACCATTGTGTAAGTTTGGTTAATTTTATTATTATTAACTAATTATGTCTCTGCAGTATGCACAGATATATGTTTAACAAATTATTATAAATGAAAAAAATAATATTTTTCTTCCTTGTTATGTAGAATAACTTGATATAATACGATCATGGTCTTAATCAACAAGGGATAATTAAGAATATAAATGAAACATTTGGCCAAACTAAAAAGAGTGCAACTCATATGGCCTATATAAACTCTAATTTTTATTTTGAGCAATTTAATGAATCCCAGTACATAAAATTTACAAAGATAAATTTTAAAAATGAATTATTAGGCTAGTTGTAAATTTTTAAATTAATTTAATGTGTATAACCCTTTTAACTTAAATATCAAAATTAACGTAATTAGATTTTATTTTAAAATATTTTTGAGCAAGTACATTCTTGTTAGAATTTTAAAGTAGTATCAAAATGGAAAGAGAGAGCATGGGAAGGGACAAAATAAAAATTTATCAACTTCCAATTTATATATTATACTTCTAGTATATATACAATTTTTTATATGTGACTCATTAAAAAAACTTCAAATTAGAAAAATAACATATAAATTATATATGATGTGCAAGTTGTGAAAGGTCTTTAGAACAAGTCAGGACTTAACAACTAATGTTGATTATACTACGTGGCGTTATAAAAAATTTTCTCATTTTTTTAAATATTAATATTAGAGGGAAATATGCTGTAATGATACAAAGATATACCATTCATGATTCAACGATTTTAATTTAAACTGAGTAATACCTCTTGATATGGGTTAACTTTAAGACGAGATGAATAAAAAAAATATGAGTCGGTTCTGATGAAGACTTACGAAAATAAAAAAAGGAATGATGGTTTATAAAATACTATTGAATTCTAAATAATGTATTTTTTTTATTAAATTGTAATTTCTTCTTAAGACTATTAATTAATATTTATGATAATTTCACACAAATAATATATAAAAACCCCTCCCCGTCTATTTCAACTGCATATAATATTTTATGTGCATAATTTTAATTCCTAAAATGTCCTAAATTGCCTAAAGCTTGCGGGCACTAAACATAAAAAAAGTGAGATTTTACGAAATTCAAATTTTTCCATCTCGCAAAAATTAATTAATTAAAAAAAAAACAGATCAAAACGTCTGAAATGCTTACAAAACCCAAGTTTGTAAGCATCCGGACTTGAATCCGCCAATAATTCCATCCACTATTTCGCGTCCGCCGATCTAGAAGCTTCTCCCCCTATCTTTTGGTTAAGGCGGCGGTGGCGCTCGAGCAGACGAGGTTCCCGGTCGTCCCTCCCCGAATATTTCGTGGTAAGGTTTATGATTCTGTACCTGTTATTGATTGATTTCCTACACGGTGTGGGTGACGATCTGTTTTCGATCGAGTTTTTGTATAGATTGCATGATTTGAGTTTGTATTTTATCTTTTTTTCCGAGTGATACGTCTGCAGATCGTGGTGTTTCTTGTTGTTTAGATCATCGTATTCTGTCTTATTCGTGAGGTTTGTGCAAAGAAAAAATTGTGTAGTAATATTCTCGTGGAAATATAGTGATTTGACTTGTTGTGGTGATGATATTTTGATGGTTGAATTGCAGTCTTTGGGGTTATGACTGCTTTCATAGTGGGATTCTGTATTTTCTTTTATTTTTATATTTGGGAAATGTAGGGTGAAGATGATTTTGTGTCGCGTTCTTTTGTTGTTGGCCGTGAATTCATCGGTAAATCTGTTATATGACTGTTTTCACCAATCTCTGTTTAATTTCTTTGGGCGTGTTTTTTTTTAAAAAAAAGGATTTATAAATATGTAAAAATTCATATGTCTGTGTCATAGTAATATAATGAACGAGGACTCATGGTTTGTGCTGTATCGTGTCAAAGAGCAGGTTGGCCTGATTTATCAGGGATATGAGGAAATATGCAAAAATATATATATATATATATATATATATATATATATATTGATATAAATAAATTTTTTCAAGATTAAGATGGTTATTATATTTTATTTTACTGATTAATGTAAAGACAAGCAAAAATGGCCATTTTACATCAATCAATAGGCATAAAACATACCTCTGACCGGGCACCCCTCCCATTCTTTCTTTTCTTTTTGACAATAGTTGCAAATATTTCAATATTTTCCTTTGTTTTCCTAATAGCCTTCCCAATCAAATAGACGACACTATGTTATCATATAAAAATATTTTTCATGTATGCATTTGTGTTTAAGTTCTATGTGTAACACGTGAATCCATATGAACCACTTCAAGGCACGCTGTGTTACATTTTTAAGTTGTTTGTTTCAATTGCATAGTGGATTGAACCTTGGTCTGTTTATCATTTTGGTATGGTTTTGTTGTCGCCGACTAATTCTATATATATATTAGTTGTCTTGATTACCATTAAAAAGAAATTTTTTTGAAAGCTTGATTTTCATTATGTTATGGGTTTTATACTCTGAAGTCTTAACTTCCACCCAAATTTGCAAAAAAAATTTATTTTTTTATTTTTTTAAATATTATTTTTTTTTCGTTTTTCTGTGCTTGCAGATGTCTTCCTCAAGGAGGTCAAGGTAATTTTTCATAATTTCCATGTTTGGATGTGGGATCTTTGGGAATTCATTTCAGCTATGTTTAGGCTTATACTAATTTGATTTTGTCATAGGTATTCCTACTCTCCATTTCCTGCAAGGGGCAGATCACTTTCCAGGCCCATTTCTAGGTCACGTTCAAGGAGTCGTTCTATGTAAGATGGTACTTGACTAGATTTTCTATTTGTAGTGTTTTATTCTCACTAGAGGTTCTTTTTGATTAGTGATCTTTTAATTCTTAACAGGAGCAGAGAATCCATCGACGTCGAGAATCCTGGAAACAATTTGTATGTCACAGGGTTGTCCCACAGAATTACTAAGAAGGAAATCGAGAAACACTTCTCGAGTGAGGGAGATGTAAGTTAACACTTTCTTGGGCAATTTTTATAGTTTTCTTGAATCATACAATGTGTGAGTTGTTGTACTTTCACATTTCAAACATCTTGCAATTTTCAGCAAACATGCAGTGGTCTTGATATTTAGATTACACATGGGAATGTCATGACGCCGGTTGGTTGTTTATCTAGGTTGTGGATGTCCACCTAGTAGTGGATCCCTGGATGAGAGAGTCCCGTGGATTTGGGTTTGTGACCATGGCCTCTGTTGAGGAAGCGGATAGATGCATCAAGTATTTAGATCGATCCATGCTAGAAGATAGAGTGATCACTGTGGAGAAGGTAAAGCTTCTGTTCGTATTCATGTTTATGTTAGTTTTTGTCCAGATCGGATAGTACTGATTAATTAAATAGAGCGATATTTTTCCATAAATTATTGATAGCCTCAAGTTGTATGTTCTTGCCTGAAGTGTTTTTGGCAGCAGGTTAGCTGTGAGTAGCAGCCCTTCATCAAACGTGTTACATCAACTTAACAAATCCTCAAATCAAATTCAAGCTACAAATCCAGACTAGTTAACCAAAGGGTTGTATGCCCTGCATTATTTTTTGTAGCTATTGACATGCTATTCTTTTAAATATTATTTTACTTTCTTTGGAGCGATTTTTTCTGGCATATTTATTAAGTGTCATTCATTTAAAAACATGGCTTAATTTTTTATATTTTTCCAACTGCTTTGCAGGCTAAGAGGCGAAGAGGAAGGACACCAACTCCTGGGCGGTATCTTGGTGCAAAGACTCTTGGAGGCAAGATTGTCTAGTTTTTAAATGTTTTTTTTACAAATTATGTTATTAGCTTGTGATTAATTTACCTACTGAGACTGTATTCTCTTCGCTAGTGCGGCGTCGGTCACCTAGTTACTCTCCCAATTATAGCAGGAGATACCGGTCTCCCTCCTATTCTTATGATAGGGACCAATCTTACTCTCTGTATGATCGAAGGCACTACAGGTCCCGGTCAAGATCTCAAACAAGGTCAAGGTACAGTAGGTCACCAGTTAGAAGACGGAGAGAAAGAGCCTATTCATATTCAAGATCTCCATCTCCTTACTATTCACGAAGGCGCTATCACTATCGATCTTCTTGAAGTGTTTCTCCTGACTATAGGAGAAGGCTGAGCAGATATTCCAGGTATGTCTCTAGGAGTCCTAGGAAGTACTCTCCGTCAGTCAGGAGGCATCAGTCTAGGGATGTTTATTGAAGTCGTTCCCGAAGCAGGAGCTACTCGGTTAGCCCCAATTTGAAGAGATCAAAATACCGATCTAGGTTGATGTTTAGATCAGCTTCCAGGTCTCCATCTTACTCGCGCTGAAGTGCTGCAAGGGAACGTGTACCCTAGTTCAACTTTCTACAACATTGGACATATTTTGCTACGTTGCAACTATAGTTGTATCTCTGTTTATATATTTGCGAAGTTTGCTTGTGGTTTATGGAAACTATTTCATGTACTTAAACATTTCTAGCGACCACTGTTTATTACAGGTACAGACTTTCGTAATTGCTCTTGCTCTTTCCATTTTACAATTTTTTTTTCCAGACACGAGCTTAGTGAATAAACTACCGCGAAATGTAAAGTTCAATTTCTTGTTGACAGATTGACTAGGGCTTCCATAACAGAATAAGATTGCTTCGGACTTGATACTTTATTCTAAATAAGGTTAACTCCGCCAGATCTTAATGCCGGAAGGGATATCAGACTATCAGTGAGCCCTACCTGCTGGTTTCTTGTATGTATACCACCTCGCAATCAACACATAAACCCCGAAATTTATGAGACTAAGAATGGCTAGGAGCCAGTAAAAGTAATCAAGATGGCCCCTGTTGAGATTGTCTGGAATCCATCCCTGCTTTCCATGCCTTGTGCTAACCTTCGCAACGATGGTCACCAGCAAAGTGCTCAAATAGTTGCCCAACGCGACTGTTGTAAGTGAAAGAGCCGAGGACAAGCTCCTCATGGCATCCGGTGCTTGGTCGTAGAAGAACTCTAATTGGCCGGCAAAGGTGAAGACCTCGGCGGCTCCAATGATGAAATATTGCGGCACTTGCCAGAATATGGAAATGGGTAGCTGGGTTCTGTCATAGTAGTAATTTTTCTTCACAATGTCCAGCCTTACCAGCTCGAGTATCCCTGCGGCCAACATGGAGAAGATGGAAATGACGAGGCCAATTCCCATGCGTTGGAGCTGGGTGAATCCACGGTCATTGCCTGTGTATTTTCTTGCAATAGGTAATAAAATGTTGTTGTAGATTGGAACCCATACCAGGACACTAATGGTGTCAAAGATGGAGAGGGAAGCTGATGGGATCTTGAACCTAGTGCCCATATGTGGATCCATGGTTCCTCCTTGGAGAACAAATATGGTGCTCATTTGGCTATAAACACTGGCGAATATAATGCCGGTGGCCCAAATGGGGAGCAGCCGGATTATGGATTTTAGCTCCTCTACCTGTGTCACTGTGCATAGTTTCCAGGGGTCTATCATCTTCACATTATCTGTGTCAGTTGGCACGGAAGCTTTGTCAAAGAACCTGTCAACATAAAAATTTTCAAGAATATATGACCTGACCAGGAACAACTTTTAATGAATAATCATCTCAATGCAATTATTCCGCTGATGATGATGATGATCATGACCATGACGAGGTGATATGTACGGTAAAAGATTAAAAGTAGTCAAATGGTAATTGTGATATTTGTTTACTCACTTGAATTGTTCTGTATGATCAAGTTTGCGGCACCCTTCTATGGCAGACTCATTATCAATGCTATCGTACAACAAAGTTTCATCATCAGGAACTTTTACCTTCATTTTCCTGCATGATGCAACCAATACCTGTGCAATCCTAGTGAACGGGCTACCACCAGGTTTCTGATGTCTGTATAGAGGAGTTCCACAAAAGAAGAACATAACAGCAATGGCCATGGCCACTGCTGGTATCCCAAAACCCCATCCCCACCCAACATTCATTTGTATCCATACCAAGACCGAGGCAGCAACAAGAGCTCCAATGTTGATGGAGAAGTAGAACCAGTTGAAGAAGGCACTTTTCTTCTTCTTTTCTTTCTCATCAGTTTCATCAAACTGGTCTGCTCCAAATGATGATACACATGGTTTGATCCCCCCAGTTCCTAAAGCTATCAGATAGAGCGCAACAAAGGCAAGGGAAGTTTGCATCCTTGTGGCATGACACACTCCATTCTCACATGTAGCTTTTAGTCCTGATGCTGATGCTGTTACTGTCAACAATGTCATGCCCTGCAACCAACTCAAAATTGCCAATGATGAAAATTTGTAGACATCCTTCAACTGTTAAAGCTTTTATCAAACTGGGGCGAGCATAATTCGGTTTAAACCGATCAAGCCGTCCGAACCGAACCGAATTTTTTTGGTTCGGTTTTGGCTATTTTCGGGTCGGTTTTAGGTAGGGTTAAGATGGATTTTGAGTAGGTATTAAAAATTCGGTTCGGAACCGATCAAAACCGAACCCGACCGAAGAAACCGATCACATAAATAAAAACCCTAATCTCTTCTTCCTCGACTCTCCCCCCTCCCCTCCTCATTTTCCCTAACTTCTCCCACCCCGCCCTGCTCCCACGATGGTTCTTCCCCGATCTCCTTCCCGGCAGCATCTTCTGCTCTTCCTCGACTTCCCCAACTCGTCCCCAGACTCTCGGCGTTCACCTCCTCTCTATATTTGTGGTTGTTTTAGCATCTGCACATCTGGGTTGGGAACAAATTGGAATTTGATCTGTGTATTAGGGGCGATCTGTGTCTTGATGGGTATATGTTGGTGGATTTTGATCAGTCAGGAGTGCGCTATTGCTGCCTATATATATATATAGATAGATAGATAGATAGATAGATAGATAGAGATAGATCGATACATAGATAGATTGTTTTCTGTGCTTTATGTGAAAGTGCAGAGCGACAATGGGAAGGAGTCATGGGTTTTAATTTTCGGTTTCTATAAAATCGAACCGAAGCGATTAAATTTTTGCGGTCGGTTTTGGTTCGGTTTGGCCTTTATATCGGTTCGGTTCGGTCTTAGGACTGAGTACTGAAGGCTATTCGGTTTGGTCGGTTCGGTTCGGATAAACATTAGAGTGGCATTGAACCATGAAGTTATTGTTGCTGGGTATTTTCCCCATTTTATCCATGCTCGAAACAGGAGAGTGCCAACATATATTAACATTAATTCATTTCTTTCCTTCACCACTTAAAAACTTGTTGGAGGAAAGCCATGAGAGTTTGAAGAAATAGTGCAGGTAGGCTTGAGGACTTCACTTACAATAACATAGATGACCATGAACATGGCAATGGTGCGGTATCTTCCGAGATAGGCGTCTGCCAGAAATGCTCCAAGCAATGGTGTGACATAGCAAGTTCCGGACCAGTTGGTAACATTGTTAGCTGCTACAGTGTTGGGCTGGTGGAGTCTGAGTTTCATGTACAGAATCAAATTGGTGCTCATTCCGTAGTATGCCAACCTTTCACAGCACTCATTTCCTGACAAAAAAACAGTATGAGAAGGTAAAAGATCATTACCAATATGATTGCCCATCAACACAAAACATATTACCAAGGATAAATGGTATAGTCTTTGTATTTCCAGTTTTCTTCCTGTGGGCAGGGTGATTATGCCTGTCAACCGTGCCATCCTTGGTGTAGTCCTCATCCATGGCCGTGCAGGCTTCCTTGGTCTAGTCTTAACTCCTATGTTTCTTCCACTACAGCTGCAAGTGAAAAATGTTTTTACGTCAGCAACTAGAGGAGGGCAACTATGCATGCAACTAAGATTCAAACAAAAAGCTAATATTAGAACATATAGGAGAGTATTGTGATCTTACACCACCGTCTATCAATAATATGGTGGCTAGAGCAGGAAGAATACATGAACAGCGAAGGAGCAGCACTTGCTTGCTATTTATTACTCGAGTGAAGATGACTTCGGGTTTCGCAATTACCCCGGTTCAAGGAACTACGTAAATAAAGAGAGATGGCCGGCTCCATACAGTAACGCCCCAGAATGAATACACACGATAGAAATTGCCCAATTCAACGACAATAAAGAAGCCAACTTCTATATCTTCATTTTTGACAATTCTTGATATTGGTCCTCTTGCCAAAATCAAGGGTGTTTAGAGTTGCATTTGATCCTTTAATTGGTGATTCAGAATTCATGCCATCAACAAACTGTTGATAATGATAACCCCTTAACTTTTACCCTCAACTTGGCACACATTCTTAGGACTGTTCCACAGCCAGCGGCAGGCTTTCTGTAACCAATGATCCTAATCGAAGCATTGATGTATTATGGCTTGGTGATATTGGGTTTACCAAAAGGCCAAAAGCCATATGCCATAAATTTGTCAAGAATACCAAGGAGAAGGATCATGATTCATGACCAGCCATTTCAAAGACAACTGGCCGGCTTTTGTCACAATGGTTCTTCGTGGATCGACTTTTAATTTTGGACACGAATTTTTCTAATCTATAAATGAGTATAAATAGTTTCAGTTTAAATTTAAATCCATATCATACATCATACCAAATTTATAATTAGTATAGGATATATTTAATTCAACAAGTTGAATCAGATTCAATGAAATTTAGCTATAAAAGTATTTTATTAGACCTTAAAAATATTGATATAAATTTCTAGCAATTTCTTTCTAATTTGGATTTGGTTGGATTATGAGAAAGAAAAAAAAATTGAAAAAAAATATTTTTCTTACACTTTTACTCATTCAGTTTACAAGAAAATATGAGAAAAGTAAACATGTTTTCCATCTAAGTGGAAAACATGTTCACATTTATTTTCCCACAAAAAATGCGAGAAAATGCAAAAAATTGAGAATAATGTTACATAACTTTTTTTTTTGTAATTAAATATACGAGAGAAAATTAGGTAAGATGTTATATCATGCGTAACTTATATTACACAAAAACTTTAATATTGTAGATAAACTCTTGTTGAATAATGACATATACCATGTAATAATCTAATATAATAAATATAAATTTAAAAATATATACTTTTGTTAATTAACTTTGACTTTAAAAGGTAGATTTTAATTTAATGAAAAGATAAAAAGATTAGATCTTTTACTTTTAATCAAAGATCATTACTGAATTCCCCTTTTATTAATAATAGTTGATAATAAGATTTTTTTTTCTTTCTCACATCTATTTTCTTTTATTTTCCAAGTGTCCAAACATACTCAAAGAGATGAAGGAAAAAATATTTAACAACAAGCTTAATACACGTAGAATTAATTAACGAAGGTAAACTATTGTTTACTCCTACAACTTAGTGAACAAACGATGAACTTTTGCCTTACAAACCAACTGAATTTTCTTCTTTTACCCTCGTCTAATGGGAAAAATACAAATGACCATTTTGGTTATCCTATTCTAAAGAAGCAAGTGATTTTAATTATAGTCCAAGTGATTAATTTAATAACTAATCAGTGCATTAGTTAGCAATATTGTAGATAATATTTTTATATCAGACATGAGCTTACAATCGTGGTGTTCATAGGTGCATGACAAGATGTGGGATAGAGATGCAAGAACTGCTGCTTCCAACAACAAAAGCTGAACAACTCAGTTTGGAGAAAAAAAAAACAATTCTCAGTTCAGAAAAATAAACCTTCATTCCAAAGCAAAGATACCAATCAATGAAGAATGGAGGCGTCTCAATATCTTCCTAGAGAGAGACCCCTGATTTTCACACACTGGGTCAAGAGCACTCCAGGTTGGAGATGACTTAGAAACCTGCTTTCGTTGTCCTTGGATTGGCTGTTAATGTTGGCAGCCTTAGTTGTTAGCATCAACAGATTAATAAAGCTTTGAATTTTTTGATAGGAGTTTCACAACTAATTCCAATATGTGCAGGAAGGAACAAGCATTAATCTAAAGTTTTCATGATGAGAGTAGCCAACTGTAGTTGACAAGAAGAAATCAAATCATTAATTAGCAAATGTAATACATCTCGGCCTTCGACTGAGTAAGATGGATCCTTTAAGCTTCCTCTTTATGTAAAATCCAAGAAAACTGTGAGTTTCTGGAGAATGTTTCTGCCCAATTAACTTTCATAGTTAAGAATCTCCTTCACCTAACATGGAAAAGTGACATTCCACCGGGAGAATTGAACCCATTATATTTAAGTAGTCAAGCTTCTGCAAGCAACAAGAACACCTACTCAATCAATCTATCCTGGAACTTAGAAGGAAGACGAGATCAGATACCAAAAAAAGATGGGTACTTGGAACCAAGCGCTAACTGTGCTTGTGTTCTGCTTGGGTCTTAGTCTTACCTCCACTGTTGAATGCAGGGTCAGACACTACAAGTTTAATGTAAGCTATGCTCGACTAAACTTCATCATTAATTAACATGCGTCATCATTTTTATGTATTTAATCCTCAACGTTGAGAAATGAAATATCCAATGCATGAATTACACTAACCTCTATATAAATTATAGTTTTTTATATTTTTATTTAGCTTCATCATACATTGCACGTGCAAGCATCCTTCTAGTTTTCACTTTCGGCTTGCTAATGGGTTTAAAATGTGGAGCAGATTGTAAAGAAGAACACAGCTCGGTTATGTTCATCCAAGCCTATTGTCACAGTGAACGGGAAGTTCCCCGGACCAACAATCTATGCTAGGGAGGGTGACACCGTTCTGGTTAAGGTTGTCAACCATGTCAAATACAACGTTACCATTCACTGGTGAGACAATTCTACCATCTTACATATCAGAATGAAATGTGGGTGATTAACAGACTTTACCAGATTGTTAAATGTGCATTCGAATGCTGTAATAATTAAAATAGGCACGGAGTTAGACAGATAAGGACGGGGTGGGCAGACGGGCCGGCCTACATCACACAGTGCCCAATCCAGCACAAGCAAAGTTATGTCTACAACTTCACCCTGACAGGGCAAAGGGGCACCCTTTGGTGGCATGCCCACGTCCTTTGGTTGAGAGCTACTGTCCATGGTGCGCTTGTCATCCTCCCCAAGCTCCAAGTCCCCTACGTCCCCTACCCCTTCCCCACCCCCGATAAAGAAGAAATCATCATCTTGGGTACTACCATGATTATTGTTATTCACAAATTTAAATGAATTAGCCCTGTAGACTAATTACTATCAGAATTTAAGCTCTCCTATTGATGCAGGTGAATGGTGGAAGTCGGATGTTGAAGCAGTGATAAACCAGGCTATGAAAACTGGTCTGGCTCCGAATGTCTCAGATGCCCACACCATCAATGGCTACCCTGGCCCTCTATCAAGCAATCCCAATTGCACCTTACAAAGTATTATTATCTAAACTTTATCTAATTATTGTAGCACCATAACAAATATATGCACTTCTACGTACTTAAGATCATATATACACACATAATGATATTTAAATATTTGTATGTACTTAATTATACTAAGTTGGAATTAACATATTAAAACGTATATTAATAGCAATACGTCAATGACGAATTATGCATAATTAGTTAGAGATCATAAAAGTAGCACGGTTCAAAAATGGAATATTAATGCAGAGGGATACCAACTCACGGTAGAGAGCGGGAAGACATACCTTCTTCGGCTCATCAGCGCTGCACTCAATGAAGAGCTCTTCTTCAAGGTTTCCGGCCACCGCCTCACTGTGGTCGAGGTGGACGCAACCTACACCAAGCCCCTCACCACCGACACCCTCCTCATCACCCCCGGCCAGACAACCAACGTCCTCCTCACCGCCGACCAACCCGACTCCAGCAGCTACCTCCTCGCCGCCTCTACCTTTATGGACTCCCCCATCTCCGTCGACAACCTCACCGCCTCCGCCTTCCTCACCTACTCGGGTACTCCTCTCCCAGCCTCCGCCGCCGCCGCTGTCTTCTTCTCCCGCCCTCCGCCAATCAACGCCACGCCCGTGGCGACGAGCTTCACGTCGGCACTGCGGAGCCTCAACTCCAAGCAGTACCCGGCGGCGGTGCCCTGGGGGGCTGTCGACCACTCCCTCCTCTTCACGGTGGGCCTGGGCGTCAACCCCTGCTCCACCTGCAACAACGGCAGCCGCGTCGTGGCCGCGATCAACAACGTGAGCTTCGTCATGCCGACCACCGCCATGCTGCAGGCGCATTTCTTCAACATCACCAACGTCTTCTCCGACGACTTCCCAGGGAACCCTCCGACGGCCTTCGACTACACCGGCGCCGGACTACCGAAGAACCTCGGCACGATAAGGGGGACAAGGGTGTACCGGCTGGCGTACAACTCGACGGTACAGCTGGTGTTGCAGGACACGGGGTTTATTGCACCGGAGAACCATCCCCTCCACTTGCATGGGTTCAACTTCTTCGCTGTCGGGAGGGGTCTGGGAAACTACAACGCCACCACCGACCAGGCCGGTTTCAACCTGGTGGATCCGGTGGAGAGGAACACCATCGGCGTGCCCTCCGGCGGCTGGGTTGCTATCAGATTCCGAGCTGATAATCCAGGCGATATATATTTTCATTCATCTTCACCATTACTATACATTTACTAATTAATTAATTAATTAATTAATTAATTATTATTATTGTTATTATGGGTGGGCAATAAATACGCCAAATTAAAATAGATTTTTTTATTAACATTATTAAGGGTAAATTAAATAGACATTTCGAATACTTTGTCCTGGTAGATATAATCATGGAACTGTGATCAAATTATAAACCAACAATAACTAATCTTTGCTTTTTAATACATCTCCATTAACAATTTATATTTTTTTTATTACATTTTGGTGTTCATAAATCATATAAACTACCAAAAAAAACTGTCCAGACTTCGTCATGTTAATATCAGCCCCATTCATCGTTAGACTTAAAAATTGATTAAGATAATGTTTTTACTCCCGTAAAAATGAGTCGTTTATAAAGTAATTATTTTTCTTAGACCACGTTTGTTTGAATTGTGCAGGAGTCTGGTTTTTACATTGTCATCTAGAAATTCATACAACATGGGGGTTGAAGATGGCGTTTGTGGTGGACGATGGCAAGGGCCCAAATGAATCGCTGTTGCCACCTCCTTCTGATCTTCCAAAGTGCTAAGGCCGACATGCATGCTCCACCAAGAGGAAGTCCAAACGAATTAATCAAGCTTGTTGGAAGCTCAAAGTTTTTTCTTTTTTCCCAATTAAACGTTGCACGAGAAACCCGGTGAGCGACAAATAACGATTTAATTAGTTTATGAGCAACATGGATCGAAGTATTGATCTTTTTCCAATAATGTGATGGCAATTTGTGATCATGAATAATATTTATCCTAACGTGTTTTCTTGCATTTTAATGGAACAATAGTCATGTGATTCTGAAACATAAACGTAAAATATATAATTGAAGGAATTTTTGAATGATTAGAGCCTTATAATACAATTTTTTTTTAAAAAACGAGGGTTAATAATAATTAGTTATGATTGAGAGGGAGAAGATAAATTTCAACTTTTTATGAGCAATATTAATGAAAAATAATCATTTGCATGACCAATAAGTAATTGAATATGTACGGGTGACAACACCCATTTATTACTAAAATATCTAAATTACAATTAAATATATTTAATGATCATTGATTTCATTGTTTGTGAATGGGTCTTAAACTAATCAGATTATTGCTTGACATTAATGCACTTTTGTTCTTAATTACTGCCAACTAGGAAAGATATTGCACAACCATTATAATTAGAGATAGATCCTAATTTAATTAGCAATTAACTCTTAAGTAGGAGTGTTAAATGAACGAGCCAGCCAAGCCCGACTTGCCTTTGAGCTCGGCTCAAATAGTTCGAAGTTCGTTCGAACTCGACCGAACAAATTTTGAACATACATGTCCGAGCTCGACTCGAGCTCGAGAGCTCGAAAAAGGCTCAATTAAAAATTGTAACTCAATTAGAAACATGCAATTGATGTGATTTGAACTCACTACCTTGGTCAAGGATCAAAGACTTGAATATTTATCATCTCAATTATCTCACTTCTTTACTGGTCTATTGTAAATAAATAAATAAAACTAGTTACAATCAAACTTATTAGTATATATATATATGATATAAATTATATTATTATATTATTTTATCGAGTCGAGATACAAGTCGAACACGGCCTTGTTAAAGCTCGGCTCGTAGGATTTGAGTTCGAGTTTGAGTTCGAGTTTAAGCATTTAAATGTCGAGTTTCGAGTCGAGTTGAACCGAGCCGAACACTAAATATTCACGAGCTAGCTCGCTCAATTAATAACTATACTCTTAAATGTGCTAAATGAGTTGTTTGAACTCAACTCGAGATCGAGTGAGTTTTGAGGTTAAATGATTGAGATCAACTCTAACTCAAATATCGAGTGCACTTAAATTGTCAATTTTTTATGTGCTCAAAGCTAGCTCAACTTTATCAGGCTCGAAGTCAATTCGAATTGAACTCAAAATGAGCTCAAAACTAGCTCTTAAATTGAGTAATTATATATAAAGTAGAATAATAACAATGTGGGATTATCCACGTGAGATTATATATATATATATATATATATATTATTCACCTAAAAGAGATTAGAAAGTAGCTCTTAAATTATGTCATTATACATAGATACAATAGAACTAGAAAGAATTCAAAAGAGAGCTCAAACATACAGCCCTCTCAGTACTCAGATCTGAAAAGAGAATAGCAATAAATAATGAGGCATGAGGAGGGCTAGACAAAACATACATTTCAACATTTGTCATGGTACTCGGATGGGATTGGAATAATTAGTTATTTAATACCACCTTTTGAAAACATTATGGGATTATCCACGTGAAATAAAAAAAACAAATACTATTTACCCTTTTGTGTCACAAACCACATCAACCATCTAACTATTATGCTTATTTTGCTATAATAATAGTTAAAATAGTTTTCACTCGACTCGTAAAATTTACGTTCGAGCTTAAATATTTAAATATCGAATTTTGAATCGAGTCGAATTGAGCCGAATACAAAATGCTCATAAATTGGCTCTCTCAATTAACAACCTAATAACTTTTATTGATTAAAGAGATATATCATAATAATTAAATATCTTAAATATATATTCTAAAATTTAAAAATAGACTTTAGTTAAAAAAGAAAATAAACTAAAATAATGTGATATTTTTTTTTGTATTTTGTTCAGTTGAATCTCCTGCTTTTCTCTTAGTGTAATTTTTAATTTTCCTTTTAATATAAGAGAAAGTATCCTGGGAAAGCATAAATGAATGCATACCAATACAAAAGCAGGCATACACTGATGTCCCGATAACAATGGGCAAAAAAAAATCATAATTGATAAAATTTTGCCTCTCCAAGCACAAGCAGACATTGTACACCCCTTTCTCATAAATATATAACTAAAAGGCCCTTTTGCAACAAAATATAGTCTAAAAGATCCAACAACCGCCGAGCTGCGGAAACATCATGAATAAGACTAAAAAAACGACCCAACAATCATGAGAGTTGGAGCTGTCTTCTCAGATTGTACCCAGGCATGGTAACTCGGCTCGGCCGGTGGCTGCCGGAAAGCTGGTTGGGCCGGCCCAGCCTGCGACATTAGAAGAAAAAGTTATCTTTTAAAGATAAAAAGTTAAGTGGCATAGGCGATATATTATGGATGTATAAATAAAAATAGCTGACAATTTATATAGAGGCAGTAAGGAGATGGTGTGTTGCTTCCCTTGCGTGAATTATTGATGTTTGCTGACATCCAAAACCACCGCCTCTTTCAAGACTTTCCCATCAACTTTATATATTGAAATACCGACAAATGTCATCGGAATAAAAAAAAAACGTGTTGGAAAACCTTTATTCAAAATTAAAATTTGTTCAATATTTTCCAGGTTTGAATCTTATTGGCTTAAAAAAAGTATTATATAAATATGATCCATGCGGTTAATTTAATGAGCCAATTATATTTAAGACGGAAAAAACAGAAAAAAAATTAATGGTGTATATAACATTACTCATTACAGCAACCAATCTTGTCCATCACTATGGGATAGGGTTGCCTATCGGTCGAATTTAATTGGGTATTAATTAAATTAAATTTATTATTTAAGTTAAATTTATAAACTAAACCCAATTATTCATCGTGAAGGAAAAACTAAATTCAATTAAGACAAAACCAAACTCCTTCGTTTATTAGTCGGTACCAATTTAACTATTTAAATTATGTTTGAAAAAAATAAATTATATAATAACAATACATGTTTTATGCGATTAAGTCAAAAAATATTTCAAAAATATAAATAATATATTTGATAATTTTATTAATAAAGATTAAATTAAGAAATCAATAAAATACTAATTTTTATAATTAAAATTGTAATATAAAAATTGAGTATCGAATGCTAGTTACTCTATTACCAAACTCACTATTTATAACCTGGGTACCGATTACTCTCGAACCAAATCCTAATATTAATTATCTAAAACTTTATTATTAAGATTTGATCCGATCTAATACTTGAAGATGGTGGAGAGTAACCCGGCACCATTGCTTTTAAACAAGAGGAGAGAGAGCGATCTTCCAAACCTCGTCCAACGAGCCAATCGAACGAAAGGTAAGGCCAATCCACTCACATGATAATGGGAGTGGGTATGAGTGGGTATGCTCTAATTTATAACCATATACATATTCAATCAATAATATCGAGAATGGTCTTTGATAAATAAAATTTGTCCGGGGTTTTTCCTGATTTGTGCGATCCCAGCTCTCCCACCTTCCATATTGTCGAACTTCGCCTTTTTCCCCATCAGTCTCCGCAGCCCATTGCCCATTGCTACCAGTCATACCAACTCAGACCTCGACTTGAACAAGGTTGAAGCCATAAACATCAAGAATCTGACGCTATCAGATCACATTACGATGCTATGATATGAAATGCATTTGTAGGAGAACCAGATTCAAACAACATCGTGTTACTTCTTGTGCCGTAAATCATAAATAAAGTCGCGTTGAAAAAATACCATAAAAGTGAAGTGGAAATAGACTGAAATAGAATTATACTTTTCGTGTACACTGAAGTACTTGACAACTAAAATTACAAAGAAAGTTGTAGATTCAATGTCAACGGAATAAGTTCCAAAATTGATAAAAAGAGAAGCTATTTATTTCTAAGCATGATGTTTGTCAAATTAACCTGAAAGTGCTTTTTGAAATTATTCCAGCCACAACAGTGACTACAGGAAGGAAGAGCAGTATGGAACTTTAGGGCAAGCAAGTTCTGGAAGCCTCATCCTGATTCGCCTTTCAAGTGGTGGCATAAACACCAGATTGGACCATGTCAATACTTCAGAAATGCATGGCCTGACTGTCTTTGGTCGTTGTCTTTTTGAGCATTTGCTCCTATGATGGAAGCAACAGCCTTCTTAATAGGCGAGACTGTCATATCACTCAGTTCTCCTTCAACATTTTGGACAGAAGGTAACATGCTAGCTGGATGACGAGGCTAAATGGAGAAACGACGCTCCCTTCGGAGAATACATTCTATATAGTTGTGCCATACAATTAGAAAACAAGTACTCGTTAACAATGTCATGTCTCAGGGACACTGATTGACATCTAAACAAACAAAAAGATACGCATGCCTGTACTGGACGACCAACCTGAGAAGAATCAGGGAAACCACAAAACTTCGAGGTCAAATCCCCAACAAAATAAAGAATCCTACCATGGGCCCTCCTCGTGAGCTCGCTGAAAACCTCACCTGTGTTGGCATTTCCGTGATCAGAATCTTTCCCCACTTGCACAATACAAACATGATGGGATAAATGAGTCCAATTGCTATACATTGATATTTGCCATAGACATGGAGCATCTTTCTTTGTGCAACTAATCAATGGTGGAACTACTGTAAAGGATAAAGTGGAACTACCGACTCGGGGTAATCTGCCCTGCGGCCAGCTAGAGAATAGTATGCAAGTATCTGAGCCGGCTGTTCAACTCCCATTTCTATAGGCCTATCAAACTTATCATAGGCAACAGCTTTTGTTGGAGGAATAAATTCAATGTTCCAGTGCGGGCGTACCATATCATACAGGCCACTCCCCGTTGGAGATGCCTTGTAACCCTGCACCCATATGTATCTCAGTGAAGCCAATCTTAGCACTCCACGAGCCAAAGCCTGCTCACTAAAGCAGCAACCTCTAATTTCCAGTTTCTGAAGTCGTGGACAACCTCTTGAGAACTCCAAAAAGCCATGGTCTGTCACACCAACATAACCCAAAAGCACCCAACGCACATTGGTGCCATACATTCCAATATAAGATAGTCCTAAATCTGATAGACCCCCAGGTCGCAGATAAAGTGCAAATCTCCGAAGTTTTTGACATCCCATCAATAGTGCCCGTACGCCATTGTCTATAGGCAACTCAGTTATTCTTTCCTCCTTGTCCAGCAAAACTAAGCGGAAATCACAAAGGTTTTTACTGTGAGTACCTATGCATTCCAAAGCAGCATTAGTGATATCCGAAACATAAACAGCCAAATATTCCAGTAATGGGCAGCCTATTGCCAGAGCCGAGAGACCTCTTTGAGAGACAACACCTTGCTCATCTTCCATTCCCTGCTCATCCTCTCCTCGCTCTATCCTGAGCCTCTTCAACTTCTTACAGTTATGGGAAATGACTTCCAGCCCACTATCTCCAATCACATTTCTCACCTATAAGAAACAAGCCTCCAACTTTAGTATAGGAAGTGCTAAAAATAAATTAGTAAGTCAATAAGAGCAGAAGGTTAAACAATGTTGAATGGCACACCTCCAGAACTTCTAAATTTGGGCACCGCTGAATAAGCTGGCAGTGGTCTTCTGTATCCAAAAATGTGTACTGTAGATCCAACTTTTTCAACGAAGCAGCAAAGGGGAAGATTATGGGCATTTCATTCTCCCCCATAAAACTAAGACCCAAGCGACACAATTTAGGCGGAAACTTCAGCGTTAAGTAGCGGTTGACATCTACAGCTTGATCATTAAATGAGCCACCACAAAACTCTTCTAAAGCACATGCAGCACGAAAAAAGCCATCCAAATTCATAAGCTCACAATCACTAATTTTAAGTGACATTAAAGAGGAGCAATTTTTTGCAAGCAGTTCCAGGTCTTCTATGCTAATGCATTTTAGCTCGGTCATATAGAAGTTCAGAGACTCAAGAACACTATTATTTATGGCAAGCTCATGCAACCAATTGCCATCTTTCTCAAAGACGCTACTCTCCTCCAAAAAAAGAGTTCTTAGACACCTGAGAGAAAAACAGCCATAAAAGAAATCAGGCAATGCAATATCAAGAAATCTTATTAGCAATGAAAATGACGACCTGACAAGCTGTCATCACTTTGTATTTAAAAAATCACGCAAGGAACAATATTGACAGAAAAGTATGTGAAATGCATCGCTTCGATTGCTTCACTAGAAGAAGGAAGAGTAAACCAGCTATTGCTTTTACCAAGTATAAGTAAGATAAAAATGAGAACTAAACAAGAAGAACATACGACTAGCACACTTGAGACTATGACATCTACAGATGCTAATTAAACCATGTATGTTTAAAGACAAACGACAGCTGCATCATATTAATCATACGACCCAACTTCTTTTAAAGACAAGACTTTTATTACTTGTTATTAATCATCAACATAAGTACTGCCCCAGAACATGACAGCTATACAGCTAAATTCAAACATGTAACATCTCAGAAATATCAGAAGCCTTGGAGGCTGCTCCGGTATCAAAAGATGTTTGATCCAGCACACTCC
>JAVDBV010015614.1:1860-12623 GCA_032619315.1 Piper longum
CCCCCCCCCCCCCCCCCCCCCCCCTCCTAGGATGTGAACCAATCCCCTCCGTGTGAACCCACTACTCTGGAAGTTAATGGGGAACCCATTCTAATTTTTATGCGGCTCCTTTTGCGGGAGGGTTCTCCAAAAAGATCAGAAGAGAGCAGGAATCCTCCATTTAAGAAGTCATATTAGGGGATTGGAAGAGAGCTTGGAAGCAAATGACATTTTATAAAAAAACACTTTTTTCCGATCAGTTATCCTTTTTTCAAGCTAATTTTTGAACACCTTTTTCGAGCTTGGATAGGCCTTCCATTTCCAGTGCCTAAGAAAATGGTGAACATTAAAGGAATAGTTTTTTCAAGTTGTGTGGTTAGTTGATTTCCATTTCCAGTGCCATATGAATTTTCCAAGCTGTTAAGTATCAAAACTGTCAATTTTTCGTTCGAGCGGACAACAAATGAGTTTGCGGTAATTTTATATTTCAGTTTTCTAATGTTCTACACTATTTTTTAGTCTTGACGTACTACACAGATCTTTCACTCTTCTTAGTAAGTCTTTTCGAGGCGTCTCTTTTCAAGGCGTCTTTTCAACACCCTTTCGAATGGCTTGAACTTATTCAAAGCAGGTGGGGAGCAAGTGAAACTGAACTACTAAGTAAGCAAGGGACAAATTCTTAGACTCAATTTAAAATTAGAGCAGCAAGAATTATCGCCAAACATCGTATCTAGCTTCGTTTAAAAGTGAAAAAGTCATTGTTGCATTCCACATGTTGAACAATCCTTGAACGCATGGGTTCTCATCTACTTCACTAAAGCTGCTTTCTTAGTACAGGTCTTTTCGAGGCGTCTCTTTTCAACACCCTTTCGAATGGCTTGAACTAATTCAAAGCAGGTGTGGAGCAAGTGAAACTGAACTACTAAGCAAGGGACAAATTAGTAGACTGAAGTTAAATTTAGAGCAGCACGAATTATCGCCAAACATCAAATCTAGCTTCGTTTGAAAGTGAAAAAGTCATTGTTGTTGCATTCCACATGTTCAACACTCCTTGAACGCATGGGTACTCATCTAGTTCACTAAAGCAACTTCAAGTCATGGCCGCCCCCCCATTGCCTGCGGAAGATGATTTGTTGTACTCCTCCATTTCCTTCTTGTAATTGGCCATGGCCTGAGCAGCCTTTTCATTCCATGTTCGTTTCTCTTCTTCACTTAGTTCCTATATTCCAGAGTCAACAAGAATCAATCAATTTTTGCAGTTTATTAACAATATCATTGGTACCCATTAAAAATGGCAGTTTACCTTCCACTGAACAGATATCATAGCACATAGAGTGGCATTGTTAGTCCCTGGCTTCTGTTGCATCAGCTGCTCCCTCATCTCATTCCTAAAGATAAGGAAAGATGTCGCTGGCTTTTTGGGCTTGTTTGGGTCGACGGTTTTCCCTTCCTTCTCCTTCTTCTTCTTTTCCATTGTTTTCTGCATTTTACAGAACATTACTGAATAGCCAATATTTGATGAGCTTACTATTGGAAATGCAAAGATTGAATTGTGTTTAGCCACCTTGATAATATTGTCTGTTTTCTCTTTCTTCTTAAGCAGCTGCAGGGCTTCTTGCTTTTGGACTTTCATCAGTTCTTCATCTTCTCTCCTCTGAGTTAGAGCTTCCTATTGGCAAAATTAAATACTCGTCATTTTTTTATTCTTGTGAAAACAGCAGCTTTGCTATGAGATAGATAACTTAAACTACCTCCTCTTTCTTTTGCTTGTACATCTCCATCTGTCTCAAATATTCTTCCTTTTGTTCATTGGCAATCTGCATCATTTATCACAGGCAATTTGTCCATGTTACAAGAAAATAGAATTCAGATGGAAACAGAGATATGAACTATATAGTTAAAATACCATTTCATAAGGAGCCCGTTCTGCTTCATTCATGTTTTTCCATTCTTCTCCTGCAATCTTGGCTATCTGTCCTACACACACACACACACATATTCTTGTTGCTAAAATCCACATCTTATCTGTTACTAAAAAGGGAGATATGTTTCGCCAAGTTTACCTCCACAATGTTCTTAGTATGGACAAGAAGAGCAACACGACGCTGATTTGAGAATATGAAGTACGCCGACATGGGTCGCTTTGGCTTCAATGGATCCTTCGGCTTCCTAATGTGACAACAAATTTCCCGTCAATACTATCAAACTCATGGATCAAAATAGAGAATATTTCGAAACTCAAAACACCCACCTCACTTTTTTATCTTCTTTCTCAGCCTCCTGTCATCAAGATCAGGTAAATAAATTGTTATACTTTTTAAAGTTATTAATCAACAATTGACTTTAAAAGAAATGGGAACCTAGAGTGAGAACACAAACCAACCTGAATGAACTGGGCATACTGCTCAAGTAACTCCATCGCTGTTTTCTGCTTCTGCTCTTCTTCGAACAACTTCATGGCTTCCTTTTCACGCTTCTGTTTCCCCACAATCTGCAGATACCGCTCTTTCTCTGCTTGGTACTTCTCTTCATACGGTTTCTTCTTTTCCGGGCTCAAAGTCTTCCACTTTGCTCCCAGAATGTTCGAAATCTCCTTGAAATCCAACTCTGGTTTCTCCTTCTTCACCTAAGTTTTGGGAACGCAGAAAACATAAAGAAGAACTCCATAAGAACTCCATGAGACAAATGTATCATATCATGCAACCAAAGTCTGATTGCTGAACCTCATTCGGCTAAAAAAGCTCATACCTCATTCCAGCGATCTTTACACCACAGGCTGTAAGGAGGGCAGGGCCTCTTCACTTCATGGCCAACCTTCTTCTTCCCTTTCTTCTCACGTTGCTCAGCTACTCCGGCTTGACTTTGAGTGCCGGGAATAGTCTGCCATAACCAAAAAAGGAACATTTTGGAACATCCTCAAGCGAATCAATCAGTCACAAAACTAAAAACGAAAAAAAAATGGAACTTCACATACAAGAGTAGGCTTGAACTCTTTCAACTTCTGCATCCTCTTGAGCTCCTTCTGAAGCATCTCGTGCGCCTCCCCGCGCTGCTGCAGCTCCATCTCCTTCTTCTCCAGCATCGCGTCCTTCTCCTTGAGCATCACCTCCGCCTTCTCCTTCTCCAGCTTCATCTCCCCCAGCATCTTCTGCAGATCCAGCAGCTCCTCCGTCAGGGAAGCCTTCGACTTCGAGGCCGCAACGCGCTTCCCCTTGTACGCCGGCGACGGGCCATTCCCATTCTCCTTCCCGGCGCTGGGAAGAGGCTTGATCGGGGATGGGGTGGGCTGCGCGGCCGCGCTTGAAGCAGAGGTCTTGGGTTTCAATGGCTTCCTCGTCCTGGCGCCCTTCATCCCGGGCATATTCGGCGGGGCTTCGGCGGCGGCGGCGGCTGTGTCGGATTCCATGGCGGCGTCGAAAGCAGCGGTGGCCATTTTTTTGGGGGCGAGGGATTAGTTATGGAAGAGACGAAGAGGCGACGAAGGGACTCTTTCTTATTTATAGAGTGAGGAGGAGAGGGGAATGCAACGGCCATGTTTTTTGAAATTTCAAAATGTCTGAAAGGGAATGAAAGTTAATTTCAGCTCCGGCAACTTATAATTTGCTAGGTTGATGATTATTATATGATTATCATTATTATTATTATTATTGATGGACATAATTTCCTGTTTTGTTCCTTATTTTTTTTAACTTGTAATCAGAAATAAATATTGAGTTAATTTTAAATATAGATGAGTTTAGATATCCGATATATGAATTCTATATGAATTCGACACATTTATATTTTATCCAAAATATTTTCAAATCGGATCACTTTTCTAAGAATATTTATATCTAAAAATATTTGAATCAAATATAAATTTTGATCTGATCCGTATCTAATCCAAATTATAAAATTATATTTTAAAATATTAAATTAATATTTTTGTTATTTTTGTTATTTTTTATATTAAAATTTATATTATTTTATTCAATCAAGTCGAACTCGAGTTTGGATTTTCTGATTGGGGTTGGATACGGATTTAGCCATATTTGATCTATATTTAACCATTTAATCCATATCCAGCTAACAATTCACTATTTTTAACAATAGCCCACCCCCCCCATGACCCCCCTACCCACGAGCCCCACCAAACCCGTTTGAATATAATCAGTAATTATTTAATGCTCCAAATTAAACTTAATTTGTAGATAAAACAATGAACTCAATACTTTTTTAGTATTTGTACATAACTAGTTTTAGTAAATTTAACTTCTTCGTAAGTTGTTGGATCTTTGGCGTAACTTTTATTTCCAAGGTTGACGCTTACAATTCTCTTCCACTATAGCCTATTTTGTTACGGTTGTCAAGAATTGAACCGTTTGGTTTTTTTTTTTAAAGCTCACTTAAGAATTGAATAAGATTTGTATATTTGGCTAACCGAGACCTCGGGTCAAGATTTAAAAAAAAAAAAGAAAAAAAAGTCAAGACCTCCTTGCAATAGGTAAGTATATCTTACATTTTTTAATTGACAAAAAAAATGATCTTCACTATACTTACGATAATATTATTATTACAACTATAAAAGTGCTTAATAGAAAATTCATGCCAAATATAAATGAATTAGTTTTAATCAAAGACCTACACAATTTGCAAGCTAAATTTAAAATTTATATATACTAATAATATACCAAATTGAATTATACAAAATATGATTATTAATTATTATGTGCTATTTAATTTTAACCAAAAATATATCTTTCTTAGTGCAAAATGGTTGAATAAAAATATTAGCTATAATTAAGAAAATAATTTAAATTTTGTGTTAAAAATAAGTAAACATCTTAATTAAGTAGGCATTTCTAAGTGAAAGATTTAAATTCGAGTAAAATATAAAATTAAATGGGATTTATCGGTTTTTATATTTCTTATCCCGATAAAAGTATACTTTAAGGTTTTCATTAACAATAGATAATAGTGAAATGGGACAACATAAATCCTGAATTAAGTAAATATTTATAAGCTTATAAATTTAAAAATACTACATTAATTATACATTAATAAATAAAAAACTTTAATACAAATTAGAAGATTATACATATTTAAATATAATTTATAACTTTTTTAACATTCATAATTTAGATAGAATTGCACTTCAAAATTTATTTTATAATAAATAATAATAAAATAGAAATATTAAATTAGATAAATATTAATTGGCCCGTAGAATTATTATGGTCAGAATCAACCACAATGAAATACAGACTAAAATTTAACTAGACATGATGTCATGTTATGCACAAACAAATTTTATATTCATGTTGAATAATGAGATAGAGTATACTAATATAATATCTTTGATACAGATTATGATTAAATTTAGATAGTAATAATTAAAAGAGATTATTATTATTGTTATTATTATTTTATATTTAGATTAGTTCAGTATCTTACTTTCTATTTGAGGGTTGGTATTAAGTTCGCATTTTATTTATACTAGGAAAGATCTCGTGCCTTGCACAAGTTATATACTACAAATAAATTTTAATTTTAAACTTTTATTAATTAATAAGATAGATTATAATAATTTGAATATCTTAGATATTGACTATGATCGATTTTAAATATATAGTCAAATTGAATGAGAAGATAAACTATGATAATACAATTATTTTTTTTTGTTTTAGGATAAATGGATTGATTCTTTTTGCAAGAAATTAGAAACTGAAATTATCGGGATTCAAACTCGTGGCCATCTAAGAGAGGCATTATTAATATTATTATTATTGTTGTTGTTGTTGTTATTATTATTATTATTCTTATTCTTATTTTATTATATTTTGATTAGTTAGATTCTGTAATTTTAATCGCGCTAGTATTAAGTTTTCATTTTATTAATAAAAAAATATGAGATAGAAAAACGAACCTTACTTCCCCGGCTTCATCTGCTTCTAACATTTTTTGCAAATCCAATAGCTTCTCTGCTAGGGCAGCTCTTGACTTTCGAGACACAAACTTCCTTTTATTTACCAGCGATGGGCTGCTGGCATTTTCCATATTGGTGTTAGGAAGAGGCTTGATTGAGGATGTGGAAGGATGCATGGCTACACTGTTAGCACCACTTGAAGTAGAATTCCTAGGCTTCATGGTCTTCCTTGTCTTGAGCATCTTCTTGCTTTGCGTCGACAGTGCTTGACACCAGTATTGACGGTGGGGCTTTCCAATTTTCCCAACAACAGAGGAGTCATAGAAGAGACAGACGAGAAGTGTTTAACTTATAGAAAGGAAGTAGAAAAGGATAAGGTAATCTTTTGAAATTTCTAGTAGGGGGAAAGAGAATGGAATGTGATTTGAGGTCCAAAAACTAGTTTGCAGTAGTTTGATATTGGCCAAACTATTAGTCATAGGATAGAAAAGTGTGTGGGTTGGGACTAGCAACATGCTAAGTGAGGGAATTTTGATGACAAAATTTCCTAAAGTGGGTAGATTATTAGCCCCACATATAATACCTATTAAAGTAAGATCTTGCCTATAATTTAGAATGATATATATATATATATATATATATATATATATATATCTTTATTTTTTTTAACCACTTTGAATAGATAACTTAGATCATTAGGTTGTACTTTAGGTCAAGTTTTTACAAAAAAACATGTGAGAGTAGATGAGCGACTCGCTTGAATATAATCGTTGATTATTTTGTTATCTTAATTAAACTTAATGTGTAGATAAAATGATTAACTTAATAATTCTTTATTATATTAATTATATTTAATATAACTATTTTAATATAATCATTGGTTATTTTGTTCTCTCAATTAAACTTAATGCGTAGATAAAATGTTTAACTCAATAATTCTTTATTATATTAATTATATTTAATATAACTTGTTTTAGTAAAATTAAGTATTTTATAAATTGTTGGATCTATGGTGTGTTTATTTTTCAGGTTGGCAGTTTAAATAAAAACCATGAATATCTATTCAATTTTCACAAAAATATATATTTTAGAAAATAATGTTTATATAAAATCTATTAAAAATAATTTTAAAAATGGTTTCAATTTTATGTTAAAAAAAAGTAAACATCTTTCTTAAGGTTTTTCTAAGGTGGAATTTATCATTTTATAATATTTCTTATTTGGATAAAAGTAAACTTTAAGGTTTTTCCTAGCAATAAATAATAATAGAATAAATCAATATAAATCATAAATTAAGTAGATATTTACGGGCCTATAAATTCAGATATCTTAAAATAAGTTTGGCGTATTAAACATTAATATGAGTAATAAAATTTTTATGTTCACGTAAAATTTATTAATTTTTTATAGATTCCTAATTTGAGTAGAATTATACACCAAAATTTTCTTAAATTAAATAAGAATAACAATAATAAAAATCTTAAATAAGTATTTATGCACCCATAGAGTTATTATGGGAATATAAGAAGGGCTAAAACACTAAGAAAGAAAAAAAAAAAAAAAAACAAACTTCTCCTACTTAATCTGCTACAAATCTTCTGTAGATCAAACAACTCAATTGGGGAAGCTTTCAATTTCCCAAACCCACGCTTCCCCCTTGTTTTTCGATATCGAGCCGTTAGCCTTTTTTAGTTTAAAGATGGGAAGAGGCTTGATTGGGGAAGGGAAGTGCTGCGTGGCCACCCTTTTGGCATCATAATTTGAAGCATAAGTCTTGGGCGCTTCCTTATCCTAATTTCTCCCTTCTTCCAGGAGATCGGCTTTAGCAACAATGTTCACTTTGGACTTATTTTAAATGAGAGAGGTGATATAGAAGAAACAAAGAGAAGGTTTCATTTATAGAGGAGAAGTGGTTAGTGCAACAGCTATATGTTTGGAAATTTCTAAAATGGTGAAGTGGGAATGGAAAGTGATTCAAATCCGACAACTAGTTTGCGTTTTCTTTTTAATTATTCTAATGTTTAACCGTTGCACATGTTTCCTATTTTACCACTAGTTTTGCACTCCCCAAAATATTGTGTTGATGTGCGCCTCACCTTCATGTGATAGTTGACAAGTGACCTGCTTAAACATAATCATTATTTATTTAGTACAAATTAGGGGTGGGCTTGATCGGTTAAATGCCGTACAAGGTATTGTCATGTCTGTCTTGTTAAGTCATGGGTTTGTGCAATTCGAATTTTGATGATGAAATATAAATTATGTTAATTACATGATTTATTTTAAGATAAAATTTAGCTGAACTAGAGCAAGATTATTCAAAGTCGTAATTTGCTTAATTGGGAATGTTGTTGTAACATTTTGTATTGCAATTGGACATGTTATATTGAGTATGTTGTCGATATGAACTTGTTGGACATGAAGTTGATTTCGGTATGGTGTCTTGGACATAGACATGTGCTAAAGTTTTGATAGACCTTGAAGACAGGAAATCTATAACGAGCATGTGTGTTAGACTTATTTGAATTCAAATTTAAGTAAAAAATTGGTGTTGGGGTTTGAAAGAGCCTAATTTTGCACCCAAATTACACCCCATTTTGATTGGTTCCATGTGGATTATACCCGGATTCTACCAACAACCATAAAAGTTAACTCCGCTTGACATGAGATAATATAAATTCATTTGCAACAAAGGAACTCACTTTGTAAAACAACAAAAACCAACTTACAAACATATAGAAAAATTGTCGTAAACAAAAGAACTCACATGTATAAGAAACTTATCTTCCTTCCCTTCCTCCATCGTTATTACCTCACCAAAGTGTGTATTTAAAATGTCACTTAATAAAGTATAGTAAGAGCCCACCTTTTTATTTTCTTTCTCACCTTTACTTCACATCAAAAACTCATCTTTCAACTATTATTTCATTTGCAAAACCCACCTCTTCATCATCATATCATCTAAGTTCATTTTTAGAAACTCATTTAATAAGTACATTAAGAAACTTCCTCATTCACCTTCACCTCACTTCAAAAAGTTATCTTCCCATATGAAAAACTCATTTCCCCACCTTTATCTTACTTAATTTATACACAGAAACTTACTTAAGCTCTACCTTCATATTTGGGTTAACGAACTACTCGACTATAAGTGTGTTCTTCGTGTTTCACCAATCAGATTTAACAATGTGAAGCCAACTAGGTATTTGGGTTAATGATATATGTGACTGCAAGTTTGTTTTTCTTATTTTGCTAAACGGGTTTCAAACCATCAAGGGATCTCAACCTTGAAGTTTTATTAAACTGTAGGAAAAACTCGATTAAATAGCCTGGCATTGGAAGGATCCGATAAAATATCATCGACGTTATCCTATGTATAAAACTCGGGGAAACTCACTTACAAAGTCAAGTAGAAGACGAAGTAAAAGATCTTATGGACTTAGATGAGTCGAGCTCCTTGTCCTAATTATGAGAGCTTACTAAGCGTGTCCAAATAAGTAAAAAGGATACTCTAAACATTGACCAGCCAACATGACACACAACATGAAACGAAACACCTAAATAAACACAACACTAAAATACTAAAATTACTTAATAATCTTTCTTAGTGACATGTTAAACCCCATTAGGTAATTTAATTAAGGTTTAGAGTTTCAAGTATACTTAGTGGAAAGTCTAACACTCAATTTAACCAAATGGACTTAATTACATGATTTTTTGGATGGGCCAAATGGTGTCCAAATAGGCTAAGATTTGGACTAGTGTGGTTTGACATCTTAAGAGTGTGATAAAAATTTTATCAAGTACTAACCCATGGACCAACATGGTAAACTAGGCCTTCTAAGGTTGGGCTAAGGTATTGGGAACAATGCTCCTTAGCCGCACACCAATTTTCTTATGGTTTGTTAATGGACTTGAAGATTCCAAATTGGCCTGGGTAAACTCTGAGGGTTTTTAACACCGTGTTCTTGAATCCTATAAAATTTCAAGCCTAAACTCCAAGTATTGAGGCCTAAGTGAACAACTTAGTAGTGGAAGACATTGGCTAGGTTATTCCTAGAGCTAGCTAAACCTACTAAGATACAGAAATTTTATTGCAAACTCTACTAAGCCAATGGCTCCCAAATTTTAATATGATGTTATTGGGATACAACCTAAGATGTGGGAGAAATTTCACCCAATTTCATCACCATTTTACTAGGGTTTTAGATTTCACATACGAAGTTAAAGAATTAAGGTTTCACCCTACATCTTTGTACACTCTGAAATAACTGCTTAACTAACCATATAAACGAATTTTAATCATCACCAAAACTTACAGGTTTCAAGTAGAAATTACTATATCCTTATCTGAGTTTAAATATTTTAATAAAATGATTTATTAAGCTCACTGAGGAGCACAAACTCTGAGCATGGTAAGGCACATCAACAACACAACATACACCCTATGCATTCAGAGGTTTTGTTTATGCCCTTAATGATGTTATCTTAGCTTGGTGATTTTACAAGAGCTAGCTCACATACTAAAATACAAACAGACAATATATTATTGCAAAATACAACCTATAACAAGGTGGAACAATTGGAAAAGTGGAAGGTAGGCTACTAAAAACGGTAAAGCTATCACTTTTTACCAATTTTGTTTCACATACATGCTCGTAACAGCTTAATCATGAGAAACATGTTCAACAAAACTTTTATATCAATCAGTCGTGAACAATATGCTATAAGCATCATACAAAATGGACCTCGACAACATAAGATACAAAGTATTTACTGGAATAGTACATCATACTACATGTCACAGGTCTGATCTAGGGTCTTATTTTTCGCCCTAATCTTTCCCGTGCGGCGTGTTTCCCTCCTCGAAACCACCAGC
>JAVDBV010015648.1:0-14910 GCA_032619315.1 Piper longum
CGTGACTCTCATCGCTCATAACTCACGCCGGTCTCGACTCAGCGTGCGGTCTATGAACTGACTCGACTCGAACCAACGATTGGATCGATTGGTTCGCTGTAATAAAACCCTGACTCGAGTCATGGGTTTTACAAACCATGGTTTGAAGAATTGATAAATAAAATTAGACTCTACTTTTTATTATTTGAGTAAAAATTATGACTATGGGAAACCATTTACAGGCCGTTTGTGTAGTTAGTTTGTCTTTTGTTATTGTTGCATATTATATTTAATATAACATGATTTATTTTATGATTAATGAATTCTTAGAGATATTTATGCATCTTATGATATATGTGTTCGAAATTTTTATATTTATATCTTCCGTATTTTTGGGTAATCCTCGGTCAGCTAAGATAGATCGTTACAATTTTACCTCACTCAAACATAACTTATTAGCAGACTCGATTAAGGTGTGGTCAAGGGTTATTCATTTTAATATAGATATTAATTTATTTAATATTTTATTTTTAAAAAAAAGGTTTTACGTGATAATGAGATTTTTACATATGCTCTACCACGTACCGTTTTGGGCACCTTTTTGTTTTTGTTTTTTTTTAGACTAAAAAACTGGTAAAAAATGACACTAAACACCCTATTAAAATCTAATTGTTTGAACAAAACATCCGGTTAAAATTAAAATTGATCATACAACAGCCCAAACCCACTTCATCTGAATCATAATCAACTCGGAATAAAGACATGAAAGCAAAAATCAAAGTTATTAACTGCCATATGACATATCTCAACAGCCCAACATGCGAGACTAAGAAATATGGGCTATGATCCATTAATCCAGCCCATGGGCTTTCAACAAAGCCACCAACTTGACAAGCCCAGACATCATTGTCGGTCCAAAAGGTCAGATCCGTAATTTAACGCTAACGTCTCTTTCCCCTCCCATTTAAACCCTTCCCCTTCCCTCGCCGGCGCCGCGAGTATGCGGCGGAAAAAGTCGCCGCCTTTTTGCCGGAAAAATCTCCGGCGACGTATTCTCCCCTGGCCCGCTCGCTTGGGCAGTCCTTCTTCCTCCCCCGGCCGGCCGCGTTTGTCCTTGCTGGCGAGGATTTACGGGCGGGTTTCGGGTTTCTTCCTTTGTTCTTCCGACGGATCAAGATTTTTGCCATGGATATTTCTATTTCTGTTGAGGATTATATGAATGGGATGATTGACCATGTGCTTGGATTGCCGGTGCCGGAGAATGTGCTCAAGGTGAAGCTCGCCGTCGCCGAAGATACGCTGGTTCGGTCCCGGGATCGGGTTCTCTGGTTGGAGAAGCGGATGAAGGAGAAGGATAAAAAGATCGAACGTTGTATGGTGAGACTTTTTTTTTTCTTTGCAATTCGTTTTCTCTCAGCTTTTTCGTACTCGTAGGATTAATCTTAATTAGGTTTTGCAAGTTCTCATCTTGAAATGGAAGAATGTTTTTTTTTTTAGCTTGGTTGTTGTTGGTTATTTTGTTCTTGATGAAGCAACTGTTCGATTGTTCTTATTGCCAATATGTTAGTGTTTGCAATTTTCGATCTTTATATGAAAGTTTTGATTTTATCATATTGAAACAAAATAGGGATTAGCTTTTGTAAATTTTCATCTTGAAATGAAAGATTTATTTTATTTTTGAGTGTCATTTGTTTCTTTTTGCAAATATGTTTAATGGTTTGCAATTTTATGTCTTTAGAGATTTTACTTTTTTTTTATAAGTTGAGGGTCCTTTTTTGCTCGTAGAGTATGAGTTGGTCTCATTTATTTCTTATTTCAAATATGTTTAGGGGTTTGCAATTATACATCTTTGAATGAAAGATTTTCCTTTATTTTTTTGTACATTGAGGGTTCTTTTTTGCTCTTAGAGTATGAGTAGGTCTCATTTATTTCTTATTACAAATATGTTAGGATTTTTTATGCAGAAATGATGTTCTATGGATTTAAAGTTTATGATTTATTGTTATTTTTTTGATAAAAATTTCTATGATTTGCTAAAATAGCAGCGGCTTATAATGGTTCAGACTGCTGAAAATGGTTTCTTAGGTTTTTTCCCATGTCCATTTTAGAATTTTGGTGTGCTAATGTGATGTAATTCAATTTACAGGAGGCATTTTTTTAGTTGTGTGCTATGGTGAAGGGTGCTTTTTTTTTTAAGTAGATAGCATTCATTATTCACTTGTGTATGTATAATTCTTGATCTTGTATATTGTGGTCACTGAATGAAGAATAGTCGTGTATGGTACTGAAGTTTTTTTTTTTTTTTTTTTTTTTTTTTTTTTTTTACCAAGCTACTGAAGTTTCACTCTAGGCACCCATGAATTTTTCACCAAAAATGCAAGCCGTTGAATTGGATTCACTTGTGTTTAATTTCATTCATGCCAAAAACTAATTAAGACCCAGTAGAATACTTTATGTATGTAGTTGGGAAAGATGAAATTTAATTTCATTCACCAAAAGTGCACTTGCTTGGTTTTATTTCATTTAATCTTATGCCTTAAATAAATTTGTTTTCTTTTCCCTGTTTGTAGTCATTGTGAATTTAATCTTATATGTGTTCTTTCAGGCTGAAGCCACATTTAATGCACAAGCATTAAAAAAACAAATAACGGAGTATCAGAGGTATGTACTGGAGAATGAGGATTTGAAATCAAAATGCAAGGGTCTTTAAATCAAGTGCGAGCTGCTGAGTGAGGTCTGTTCTTTATTTGAACGTGATCAGGAAATATTGGTAGAATTTGGCAGTGAGGTAGCTGAGCGAGCGAATGAAACCAATGCTCGTGCCCTGAAGGCAGAAGAGAATGAGAAGAGTGTTGCAGCAGATCGAGAGTTCTATATGCACGAGTACATGATACTGAAGGTGATTTTTTTTTTTTTCAAATCCTTTACTATTTAAAGATTGATGGTTTCCTTTTTTTCATTTCTGACTTGAAGGAAAGACAGTCTAAGCAACTGACGAGTTATGTAAGTTGAAGCAGAGAATAACTGAACTGGAGTCCGTGTGGTAAGGATCTTTTGAAGTTTCAATTGCTATGCCGATAATGAGTTCTCCAGTAGTATTGTCATCCGTTTTTATTTTTTTTGTGTGTGTGCATGTTATTTAAATTTATTTATTTACAGGTCAAACGACTTACAAACTGAAGATGCTCCTTGCAAGCGGTGTTCCTTGATGCAGAGTACAATTAATGAGCTTCAGTCACAATTGCTCGCATTTGTGTGTGTTAGTATGACTAGTCCTTCTAATTTCAATCTATCCACGACCAAGATATTATGTGCCTGATTTGAAAATGCTAAATATTGCAAGTTGAATATTAATCAATGTTTCCTAAAACTATGCTTCTGGGTATTCAGTGTAAGGATTACCAAGCTATGGTCAGCAAGGTAGCAACCCTCATAAGCGAAAAGGAAACACTCGAGGACAAATCTTCTCCGATCTGAAGAGGAGGTAACCTTTTTAAGCTCTTTGATCTTGTATTCTGAAAAGGATGTACATCTGTTCTTGCCACTGATTTACATGTTCTGGTTTTATTAGCTGAATATTTTGTGCGAGGAGAACAATTTGTTGGCTGAAAACAGTAAGGAGCTCATGACTTTGGTGAATGGTGAGGCAAATGTGGAAGGCGTACTAGGTTCCAGTAGGAAAGATAGATGCAGATGTTCCAGTGAAGTAAGATACTAAATGCATTCTATGGCAAGAAATTTAATTAGGCCATTTTTTAGTCAAATATTATCTGTTTATTTTGATCCAGGGAAAGCGAAAATCTAGTTCTCCAAAATCGACTGTAGCAAAGAAGGTGGTTCATTTGGATAGGGCAGATTCTTTAAAGTTGTTGCCGTTGCAACAATTTTCACCGAAACGCAAAAAGCTACATAAGTGAAAAAACAATACGAACCAAACTGAAAGGGTACAAATAATTTAGCTGCTGGCAAACTACAAGGTGGACGTTACTTCCTTAGATGCTCCATCATATATTTCTTTTCTGTTTTAGCTGCAAGTATATTGCAAGTTCATGTAATGTTCTCTTCTTTTGTTGAAACTTGAAAGATCTTATTACCAAATTCCATGAATGGCATCCATTTACCAAACAAAGAAAAATGGATTGTTTTTATTTATTGCATGATATTCTGTAGCCATTTTGTTCGACTTTCGTGTGATTGTGACAAAGAGGACTATCATGCAAATCTTATTTTTGAGGTCACCGAGTGTTTGTAGATGGTGGCAACCCGAAATTAAACCCCAAATTTTGCTTCTGCAACTTTAATTTGATTATCATGTCAAGTAGAAGGGAAAATTTGCCACCGAAATTATGATTGGATGTTTCACCAACCCGAGGAAAAGAAGGTTGAACTTGACATAAATTGTGTGTCTGCTTCCCCCCCTTAAAATCGCCATCAACCACTTGCATCCACCCAGTAATTTTTTATAAAAGGCTGTCGAATCCAAGTTGAGGTTGCCCATTCAATTATTTGCCCAGGAGAGGATAGGCCTAAAAACTTGGCTGTCAAAGTTGGGACCCTGGGCCCGGGGGTACAGAGCATGGCTAGATTGGAATTTGTCAGCTTTTTTATTACATAATTCCAGTAGCTCTCGTTCCCCCTGATGCCTTATTTCTGACTCTCAATATTGTTTGTACCACGCCAGTTACATCCCTTTGTTGTAATAATAATTTTGATACATAACACCTTACGTAATCTTAAACATTCCAAATAGGGCGGAGCAAATGTTCTGTCTAAATTGAAATATCATATCGGTTCATTTTTCTAAACTTCGGTTCGATCCGATAGACCTTGGGTAAATTAACTAAATACATGGAAATTCAGTTTATTTGTAATTTACTTGACATGTTTAATACAATATCTGTATATAACATACTTCCAATTTTAATATGATGATTAATTCATGCTTTACTTATTACAAAAATAATATTTAATTTTAATATTGTAGTTTAAATAATTTTAATTTCATATAAACTGAACCGAACGGTTTGGTTTATTTCTGGAATAATTTTGGGTTCAGTTCGATGTAGAATTTTGGTGGTCAAAAGTCAGTTCGGAAATTTAGAAACAGACCGAATGCTCTCCCCGATTCCAAATTTACCAAATGAACGTGGTTAGAGGTGTGATTCCTGTTTAGTGAGATTTTCCCTATAAATAAGTTGCTATGGTGTGTCTCATGTCTCACAGCAGTTTAAGCAGCGCTAGTTAGTGTGACAAATGATGATGATCATGGAGAAAAAGACCGCCATCATCACCTTCCTCCTTCTCTCCCTCCTCATCTCTTCGGGTTCTCTCTCTTGTCCACACTCTGCATCTTCAAATCCATGCAAGAAATAGCTATATTATGAAATGGTTGCATTTAGGAGGACTTTTGACTTCGCGTTTTGCATGTGAACTTGTGTGCAGGGATAGGGGAGGCAATTAGGATTTGCGAGTCGCCAAGTGTGAAGTTCAAAGGGCTGTGTACAAGGGACAGCAACTGCCAAACCATTTGCAAGAGTGAGCATTTCCATGACGGTAGCTGCGAAGGATTTCTCCGCCGGTGTATGTGTCGCAAGCCTTGTTAGTTAGGCACAGTTTGGACCCTTGGATGGCCATCACCACTGGCCGCAGTATCTTGCACTGCTTTCCTGCATCAAACTTTCTCTGCTGATCCTTCTTATCCCTCGTGTGTCTGTTGTCGCTGTCATGGTCTGGTAGTGTCGTGTTCGTCCTTGTGTAATTGTGTTTGTGTTCTTCAGATCTTGAGATCTTGAAAATGGCATGTGAATAAGTGCAGGATTATCAACATAAACAAATTAGTTCTCAGAAGTAGTGATGCTATCAAATATGTGAAGTCTAGCAATGGGAAGGAGGAAGAACTACGATATATCAATGATAACCTTTTCCCAACAGCTTATTTCACGAAAACCATGGTGTACATACCACAACATATCAAAATCGAGAAACCCTGAAAATGGATAACATTCTAGTAGATTATTTTTGTTGGAGTGAACTACCTGAGGTAAAAAAAACCAGGGACATGACCTACACCCACAGAAGAGGTCATCAATGTTTTCTGAAACAGCCAGGTCAGAACTCAGTTTTCAGGATAACATAGGATAGAGTCAAATCATCTTGCCCTCTTGCCTTTATGTGGAGCAATTTTGCATGCACCTAGTTATGAAAAACTATCAGCTTTCGAGAGCATGAGCTAAGTGGCTTACTTTCGGGCTTTGATGATAAAGCTATTCAAGAAGCACTTCCTGGCCTCACTATGGTTGGACTAGGGCTGAAATCATTCGAAACTGCTTAGATGTCTGAACAAAAATGCACCAAGTTCATAGCAAAAATATTTTTCATCCGGTGTCTTGTTCTTGCCTTCACGGCGACTAGAATGCTTTCATTCCCCATTTCCAATACCAACTAGTTGACATCACTGTCATATAGTTAAAGGAATATCCAAACAACTTGGCACAAGTTTACATCTGCTTCATAACAATAACTTGTCTATAACAATTACCTCCCACCCAGTATTTATATAACAACGATTTGAGCTAAATGAGGGCTCTAGACAGTTGCACTTACCACTAAGCAGCATGACCTAGAAAACTTGCAATTATTTTGATGGCTGAAAAGTAAGTTCATATGTTTGAAATTAAGTATCATGTGCAGAAACATTATATGTAGCTAAATTAACCAATGTACATCATCATTATATATAGCTAGAAACCATGAACAAGCTAGCAAGAAATGAAGAAAAGTAGGTATCTTTAGAATCGACTCACTTCGTAGTCTTCCTTGTAGTCACCGCAGATCAACAGGACGGCCTTCTTCGCCATCTCCTTCCTCTCCCTCGGCCCCTCCACCTCTTCACCTCTCTGCACGTATACACCGGTGAAGTGACTCGTGAGGACCCAAGAGGCTTCGCTTTTTATACAGTTGTTATTCATTTATTCATTTATATGCTTTTTGTTTTTACAAAGTAAATACTTATATTATTATTATTTTATGGTTATCATGATGACCATATTCTCGTTGAAATTAAGAACTTACCAAAAAAATTGTTTTTTTCGTGTGTGTATATATATATATATATATATATTTAAAATAATAAGTTTTCATGATTGATTAAGATTTTCATTTCTAGCAAATCGGGACTGAGGTTAAGGAATAATTAACTTAATAAAATAATAAATTTATAATAAAAGAATAGTTGTAATTTTCTTTTGGCCGGTAACTAGCCCTATAATTCTAAAAATTTTCTTTTACTCTGAAAACTTTCAGAGTCGATGTGGCTATGTGGTTTGTCGAGACAACTCTCGGGGTGACTCATATTAACTAATTTAAAAATTAATTCTTTATGTCCTAAAAATTGTTGAAACATATCATTTTTTTAAAATAGTAAAATCATTATTTTTAATTAATTTAAATCTTGTATTTATCAAATTTAAGTAATAAAAGATCAATATATACTTATTTTATATAATTTTTTATTTATATAATTAAAATTTTAATATAAATAATTTCAAATAGGAAAAATTAAATAATCTTACTTGCACTCGACCAAATCACCTAAAAAAAATGTTATTGTAGGAGCCAAGACGCATCAGTTGTATTTTTGAGGAAAGATATATTGAGCTGTTCATGTTCTAAACAGTATAAATATATGCATGTTCAAAGATCCATCGTTTTTTAACCTGGTCTAACTGCTAAGATTGGGATCAGTATTACCTTCTAAATATGACCCATGCAAATCCTGCACAACAGCCTCTTCCCCTTTCACCCACCGATGCCCGATCCGTTACCCTCGACGTCGCACCACAGTTTTCTTTTGCCGCCACCTCTACCGCAGTCGCACTGACCACATTGAGTTCACCAAGCGCACCACCCGTCATCACTCGCTTCTCCTACTCCCACCTCCGCCCTGCCACCGCTCGCTTCTCCCCCACCAACAAGCTCGGCCAAGGCGACCTAGCCACGTCCTAGGCTCAGGCCAGCTCGTCGCCATCAAGGCCATGCACTCCGGATCACTACAGAGAGAACACGAGTTCCAAAACGAGATCGCCCTCACCACCCCCCTCCAACCGTGTCGTCTCGTTGCTTGACTTCACTGCCGCCTGCTCGTCCACGACCTCATACCCGACCGCAGCCTGCAGGACGTGCTCAGTGGCTCACTCGACTACGACGGCGATGATCCGATCATACACGACGCAGTGCTATGTGGGAACTTGAAAACATGGTGATCAATATTATACATTTTCGCATCATAAATATATTCAATCTCCTTGTGCAATCATTCTTCATCAATTTCCACTATAACTATTCTCTAAGAAATTTAATGGATATATATAGAGGCATAGCAACATATACCTTTGGGAGTACAACTTGCATGTAGTTTGCTCAGCTACCGGCGGAAGCAGCTAATGTAGAGAACTTTAAAAAAAAAAACTTTAAAAACAAACTTTAACTTGAAACCAAATAATATAAATGATAAAAAAACCATTACCATAAAATTTTATTCTTCTTCAGGTCAAATAATCAAGAAACAAAATTTGAGAGCAAAAACATACATAAATGTATAAAATCAAAATGATATTATTTCTTCATTAGGTTTTATCTTCCAAATTCAGCATTAATTTTCAAGACCAAAGTATTCATACGATGGGATGTTAGAATGAAAAATTAGGTGTGAATTTGGAGACTTTAATCCTTTTATTTATAACTTTATTTTTCATAATTTTAATTTAACCTATCATAAAAGAAAAATTACAAAAATGAAATCTACACACGTATATCCAAACCATACTTTTATTAATGGCCTATAAAATTTAACTTTAATAGATTAATTAAATTTAGGTCAACATTAAATAACAGATACAATTATAAATTTATATATATATATATATATATATATTTATTTATGTCCAACATCCAACAGCTAACATATCAAAAATTTGTTGTAAGACAGCCAATGATATTTTGGCATACCACTTGCAATTAAAGAGAATATAAGAGCAATTATAGTTGGATCTTATTTGGTAACAAGGTGATTAACAATAAAAACAAATTCCAATTCTTCCTCTAATTATAATTGTCAATAGGGTAACAAAAAATTGACCAAGAAGACATAAAATTACAAAAACAAAATAAGAAAAAAATGTAACAGAACATGAATCCCTTATCTTCATATCGTTTTCTAGCGTGAGTGAAAAGTATGTGTCATAATAATTAAAAATTGAAGATAAAAAGATGCCTATGATCGATAGTAGGAGAAGGGGGATCACTTTCACACGCATACAATAAAAAATTTAAAGAGCTTGCTTCAAATCAAGCCCAGCAGCATCCTCTTGGTTGTTCAGCTCAAAACCGGGTATCGCTGCTGCTACTGCATCGGAGGCATAGCCTAACGACAACTGATAACCCATTATGGAAGATGGAAAGTGCGAGTCCAAATTTAGTAATCGTACGACCTTAACTAGATCCTGGTCGTACCATCAACACCACCCACGTCTCATCTCCGGACTCCAGCCCTTCATTTGACCTTAAACTAAGAAACTCTAAGCCTTCATCTTGATCTGCAGTAGCATGGGAACTCTGTACATTTTGATTTTTCTTTTAATCTGTCTGCCTCTTTATTTACATTATACTGCACGAGCATTTTCTAATTGTATAGATTCTGATCACCCTTTCTTGCTGCTAGTGCAATGTCATCAATATGAAATGCAGGGAAAATGCCTTCGCTTTTGGGTGCATTTGCGCTACTTGACTTGATTAACCTATGTTTTACAAAGCTAAATATAATGCTGGGTTCTATTGTCATCTTGTTGAGTGGGTTGTATGACAGATAAACTCAACTTCCTATTCTAAAACATTGCAAACCATTAATATATAGTTGGCTGGAAAGATTGATATTTTACTCTGAAATTAAGAATTGAAACTGAAAGATGATTTTTTCGTTATGAAGAGATAAATAAGTTGAGATAGAATACTCGTATGGCTCGAGCAGAAAGATGGGAAGAATTTACACTGTTTCCAAGTATGGATGACAACCACGTGGGTGGTGTTGATCGTTGGACCAGGATAGGATTGGAGAAGGGTGGGTATTATTTTCTGTAACCCAAACAAACTGGTTTGAACCAATACTTAGGAATGAGAGTAATTGCTTGCTTGCCAGGAGAAGGGCACCAAGAACGGTAATTACCGTGCACATATGAGCCCTTGTTCCGCTTATATTTGCATACATGTGATTTTGAATTTTTTTAATAATAACTCGTATTGGTGATTAGGGATGTTAAATAAGCGAGCAAGCATAGCTCAACTTGTATTCGAACTCAGCTCGAATAGCTTAAAGTTCTTTCTCAAAATCAATTCAAACATTATTTATGTTATTCGAGCTTGAGTATTTAAATATCGAGTTTCGAGTCGAATCAAGTTAAATTGAGTGTCAAATGTTCACGAGTTAGCTTACTCCATTATCAACTTTATTATGATTAGCTTATATTGTCTGTTAAGTCTCGAGGTACCTGATAGGACAATATATATACACTTAAAAAAGGCCTGATGCTCTTCAATTTTTATGCATATAAATACACTGTTTATATATGAACCTCGTATATTGCGTAGAAGGAGCTGACAGGTGACCGAGAATATTTAAGTCCTATTAAAGATTAGAAATTGGCTAATAGCATCGTAAATTCTTATGTTCTTGGTGGTCTTAATAAATCTTTTCATGTAAGTTATTTTAATAACTAATAAGAATACTAAAGAAATTGGGGAGAGGTTGAAATTAAAATTAGGAAAGAATTCTATTTCTTGTATAGAGTACTTTTGGAAGAAGATTTCAATCTTAGAAAAATTGGCTTGAGAGATACCTCAAGATCAGCCTTCATGTTAAATCATTAAAAATATACGTGCAAGTGTACCTTAATCTGCATGAAAAATTGTACTCCAATCTTACGATTTAGGTCTTCTAAATTATTACATATGAATTTTTTTTAGTGGCAAACGGGATGCTAAAAAAGAAACCATGCATCTAATTTGATAACCACGACCCTTTATATATACCTAATTGTGACTTTAAGCATTCCCTTAATTCTAATTTAGCGTTACAAAAATTGAAAATAGTTTTAACCAAACCAACCAAATGATCAACCCTAAAAAATCTTACGATATAAGTGCTTAAAACTTGCTTAAAAATCATGTTAAATTTTATAAAACTACCCACATCAGATCCATTAGTTATAAATTGGACGCCTAAGACCCATCGTTATATTTAGCCTATAGTGGCAAAGATGTGGACCAATTGCCACATCTTTACCACGGTTCCATCAAGCTTTTTCTATAAAAAAAAAATTGTCAAATGGCGCAGCTTGCGGTGGTACACCTGTGGTTTAATTTAGCCACTGCTCCACAGCGATAAAGTGGTGGTTAATTTGCCACGACAAAAATTGTGGCAAATTTTAATTATGGCAAAAGTTCATTTTTCTTCTAGTGAATCCCCGTACTTTTGTGGGAAAAACTTTTATATTAAATGATGATTATCTTCCCAAATAATAATCACGTGATATTTTGTACTTTATATTATTCTTCTAATTTTATTCAAAATTATTATCTTGGTGCTAATCCCATGCTACACAAACCTAGGCAAGCTGGTATGGTGTGATCGAACTCACACGGTGTTGAAATATAAACTTGTTTTAAACTCAAGTTTATATAAAACTCAATTCAAAACAACGAAGCCTAATTCAAAGAATCTTCTAATATTTTACACATGATCAATTACAAGTCAATGGTTGGTGAGATTGTTGAAAGTTTGTGGTCAATGTTAGGTATGTGTTTGTTAGATGTGTTTTGTGGTCAATATTAGGCATGTGTTAGGTGTGTTTTGTGGCTTGTATTAATCTTGAGTTAGTATAAATACCCCCTCTCATTGTGTGTTATACACAAAGAAGAATAGGAGAGAAAGCAAGAAACAAAGTTTATACAATGTAAGAATTCAGAATTGAGTGTGAAAAGGTTGTTTGGAGAAGAAAAAGAGAGTTTGTGGTTTTGTATTTGATAAGAGTATTTTCTTGTCAACACACAGTTCAACCATGTGTAGATAAGCTTGATCAATTGGACTCGGGCTGTCTAGATTGGCTTGGAAGGTGAAACACCAAGAGGTGCTAGGATGAGCAAGGCATTGGAGTTTCACTTGTGAAAATTTAAGGAAAGTCTCAAGGATTTAGGGTCCAAGGGGATTTATTGAGTCAAGTTTGGTTATTGTGGTCGATGAGTTGACGCTTGAGGTTTCTGCTATTCAACTAAGTATAGTTCTTGGCATTATAGATGGCTTAATTAAGGGAATAAATAATCGAACTGAGTCCTCCATACGTGACACAATGTATTAAGGAATGCGAGTAGTCTGGTTTTTTCTTAATTTTGATAGGGGGGAATAAACGAACATAAAACAATTTTATCACTCATCTCTCGGGGGATATAAGGAGATATTTTGATGCCAACGATTTATTAGATTATATTATTATCTGTGAGACCAAGGGATTGGACCTATCAAATATTTTGATTTACTATTTGATGCGGCACTTGGGCACATGCGGTGCATATTAGGACGCCTTGTGATAGGACTAATCCACATTATGGCAATACTAAAAGATTCTTAATTTATAATGAAAGATAATTAAGTTTAATCAAATAATTAATGTGATAAGGCAAAACTTGAAAACCCTAATTGGCTTACTAATTGCAACGTCAAATTCAAGTGTTATATTTTCTTAACGTTATATTTAACACCACAAGCATCCAATGAAATATTGACTTTATTAATTATTTTTTACTTATTTACTTCTGCTTGTAATACCTTGATTTGTGAGTTAGATAATCATCATGTTCACTCCATATAACATACATGAACCGACATTTAACGTGGATAACAAATCCGTATAAACCGACAACAAACCAAACAATAGTATGAAATACAAAAGAATATTTAGGCATTATCTAAAATAACTAGCTATCCACTTATACATCAATTCTTAGTATTTATCAAAGTATAAAAAATAGATTTTTTTTCTTTCAGTTTTAACCATCTTGTTTCTCTCGACAGTGCAGTGAAATCTTTCAAGACTACCAGCACTTCTTATATGAGAGAAAGTAGAGAATAACACTTAGCCCTAAGAATCGATTCATTCAGTTGACCATGATATAGTCATTAATAATATGACTCTTCAAGCTAGACCTTTTATTTTTTTCATAAACCACAAATAATGAGATTAATTCATTATTCAATTAATTAATAACCTTACATTTAAACGCACACCTTTTCAGTTCTTTATATCAACCCTTTATGTGGATCAAACCCATCAACCTTTGCCATGGCGGCCACATGGTCGGAGGTCCCCTTGGACATAATTTATCTCCTGGCCAGATCGTCAGTATTGGGCGTCTCCGATCTAGTTCGGTTTGGTGCTGTTTGCAGGTCATGGAGAGCCCTCCTCACAGAAAGCCACTGGTTCGGCTGCGGTCCACAGTTGGAAGCTTTGTGCAACGTATCAACCCTCCACCTCCCAAAGCTCATGTTCACCGAGACCGACGGCTCCGACGATGACACCAGAGAGTTCTTCGACCTCGCCACGGGCCGCACTTTCCGACTTCCCCTCCCAGAGGCCAGACAGAGGCGCATCTGCGGTTCGAACGACGGATGGGTGGTAACCATGGGAGAGGACATGGAGATCCACCTCCTCAACCCATTCACCCGACAACAAATCCGGCTGCCGTCCCAGCTTTCATTCCATGACTTTGGCCTCGGGGACACGAACGAGCAGCTGCATGGGTTGATGGCCTCAATGCAGGAGCTGCGGGACAGATTCATAGACAAGGCAGTAATTGTAGGAAGCCCATGCAGCGCCGGCCGTTGCATGGTAGCGGCCATTGTTCACCCCGGAAATGGCACGAGGGTGGTCGTAGTTAGGCCCGGCCTCGACAAATCCTGGACTGTGTTGACGTGCGGGCGTTCTATAATCACCGACGTTGTACACCACAAGGGTTTCTTGTATGCCATCTCCTACGGTTTTGTCTATCATCTCAAAGTTTGGGACATGAGCAACATTGGTAATAGCTCTCTCCAAGAGATGAAGACGGTTCCAATATCAAGGCCATCCCCTTATCCCATGTTCCACACTGTTTACTTCTATTTGGTGGAAGTTTTCGGTGAACTTGTCGGTGTGGGAAGGATGCATGACTACACCGACGACAGTCGCGCCGAATATTACACAAGTAGGGTGTATGTGTACAAGGTGGAGAATGGGAGATGGGTGGGAGTCAAGGATTTGGGTGATTGCTGCTTGTTTTTGGGTGGCAATACGTCTACATTTCTTTCCCCCGTTCCATCTGGCTTCCGAAGGAGTTGTATATATTTCACGGATAGTAACTTACAAGGAGGACGCGATATGGGTGTTTACAACTTGGAAAACGATGAATATCTTCCCTTCTACCATGAGAAATTATTGATCAATATGTTTTCGCCGCCAATCTGGGTTACATTCAATCCGAGGAGAAGTATGATCAAATAGTGAATTTTATATAGAGCTTTTAGAAGTTGTTGACATCGTTAGATTTGATATTAATCAAGGGTCAAACAATTTAAATCTAACAGGTTTTGTTTATCTGAAGATATATCTGCATTTATACTTAGGATTAGGAGCTTTTCCAATGAGAACTTAAAAGTTGGAATTTATTTATTTGCAAATATATTATCCATGTTAAGCTTCGGCCACGCATGTACTTAATCCCAACATCTCCTAGTAGTAGAAAAGTGTTATTCGACATTTATTTCTTTAACTTTCTTGAAAGGTTCCAAGTATGTTGTAAGATCAAATATATAGCCAGTAAGTAGGACTAGAAATTTAACAAAATTTT
>JAVDBV010015648.1:14930-31718 GCA_032619315.1 Piper longum
TACACCACAAGGGTTTCTTGTATGCCATCTCCTACGGTTTTGTCTATCATCTCAAAGTTTGGGACATGAGCAACATTGGTAATAGCTCTCTCCAAGAGATGAAGACGGTTCCAATATCAAGGCCATCCCCTTATCCCATGTTCCACACTGTTTACTTCTATTTGGTGGAAGTTTTCGGTGAACTTGTCGGTGTGGGAAGGATGCATGACTACACCGACGACAGTCGCGCCGAATATTACACAAAGTAGGGTGTATGTGTACAAGGTGGAGAATGGGAGATGGGTGGGAGTCAAGGATTGTTGTGAAAAATGGGTAATTTTTACTAAAAATAACTAGTTCACTGTAAGAACTATTACCTACATAACAAGCATGAAAATTATTGTACTAAATAATTACCCCAAGATAAAATTCCCAAGAAAGTTGGTGGGACACGATAATCCGCTTAAAAACCAACTTCTAGACAGAATTTTATCAAGACAAGTAATATAAATAGCATAATAATTAACACAAACTATACCCGACAATAGCTATTAAATAGACACGAAAAGAAAAGAACAAACACCAGAATTTAACGAGGTTCGGCAATTGCCTACATCCTCGGACACTACCAAATTAATATTTCATTAAAAGAAATATTACAAAGAGAGAGAATTACCAATGGTAGAAAAGACAATTACTACCAGTAGAAATGGAAGTAGGTAATTCAAGATTACCGTTGGGATGATTTTAACTAAGGGGGGAGGAGTCCTTATATAGAGTTGGAGCTCCCCCCCAATCCCTTCCCACATTAGATGTGGGACTAAAGTTTTTTTTTTTGCCAAACAACAATTCTCCACCTTAGCAAAATTTTATACAATTCTCTCACAAGGATTTGGGTGATTGCTGCTTGTTTTTGGGTGGCAATACGCCTACATTTCTTTCCCCCGTTCCATCTGGCTTCCGAAGGAATTGTATATATTTCACGGATAGTAACTTCCAAGGAGGACGCTATATGGGTGTTTACAACTTGGATAACGATGAATATCTTCCCTTCTACCATGGGAAATTATTGATCAATATGTTTTCGCCGCCAATCTGGGTTACATTCAATTCGAGGAGAAGTATGATCAAATAGTGAATTTTACATAGAGCTTTTAGAAGTTGTTGACATTGTTAGATTTGATATTAATCAAGGGTCAAACAATTTAAATCTAACAGGTTTTGTTTATCTGAAGATATATCTGCATTTATACTTAGGATTGGGAGCTTTTCCAATGAGAACTTAAAAGTTGGAATATATTTATTTGCAAATATATTATCCATGTTAAGCTTCGGCTACGCATGTACTTAATCCCAACATCTCCTAGTAGAAGAAAGTGTTATTCGACATTTATTTCTTTAACTTTCTCGATAGGTTCCAAGTATGTTGTAAGATCAAATATATAGCCAGTAAGTAGGACTAGAAATTTAACAAAATTTTTAGCTAATTGACCTCTCCTAATCTCAAGAGCGCCATCGCATGTAGGCTGGGACCTGATTCATATCTTATCAATTTGACCAAGATTGGGCATTGACGGTCACATTCAATTTGGAGTTATTGTCTCACATCTTTATATGAAATAAATGATGTTTAATGTAAATGTGAGTTCTTAGATTATCTAAAATAACTAATCATTTTAGGGACTCCAGTATCATGTCTCGTTAACGCTTATATGTCTATTAATTGTGGCGTGTACATAATGCCCGTTTGAAGGCTTCACGTGGTCAGTCTAATATTGATTGCACGTGTGACGTGTTTGTTAATTACGGTGCGGACGTAATCTGTACAGCCAGTCTATAAAATCTACGTACTAAGTTTAATATGGCTTGCATGTGTAGGCGCATATTATCGTCATCTCATATTTATATATGAGATTAAGTATCTCACAATTCTTTATGAGCATGAGTGATGACTAATATGACTTTTTGGAGTGAAGCTAATGTACACATTTTCACAAATGGTTCGGTTACAGCCCACAATTGAAGGCCTTAAGCAACGTATCAATCCTCGACCTACCAAAACTCATGCTTGCCGATGTCTCCTAGGTGACACGAGAGACAATGCCATACATTAGTTTGTACTGAGTGAGTTACAAAAGGAGTAATATTTGATCATGAATGTAGGGTATGATTAAATTAAGAGAGAGAAAGAAATTATGCATCTCTCTACTAAGAAAACGAGAAAAATAAAAGTGTGTTTTCCCTCCGGTGAGAAAATTACTTGATAACTATTTTTTCACAAAAATGTGAAAAATAAAAAAAAATGGTGTAAAACTCGGGCCCGACATGAGATTTTATATATGCCTGGGTTAGCTTGTTTGGCCTCTTTAAGTAATTAATGAGACATGGTAATTTGATCGATTCTGTCAAAGGGTCCATTCTAGAATAAGATTTTTTACCCTAAATCCTCATGTATGCCGCGTATTCTCACCCCCGAGAACATTCAATCTTCTACAAATTACATGGTAAAAAAAAACTCTCGGAAGCAATTTGTCGATGGGATTGTGTTTGTCCGAGTTTGATAAGGAGTATATGAAACGTGGCAGTGGAAGCAATTTGTCGATGGGAGTATGTAGGAGTACATAGCGACCATGGTAACAATGTGATATAGCTTTTTAAGCACGTATTTTGACTTGTCATGACCGTATTCTTGTTAAGAGCGTGTCGGGTATGATATATTATTGGACCGTTAGCATTAGTTATGCTTTATTACGATTACATTAGGACATTAAATTTAATTAGAAGATTTATTTCATTATTGGGTTGTCTTATTTCTATGTGTTTAGATCGAGTTAATTGCCTTCTCTCGCCTTTTTCTTTATACCCAATACATTGGGCTATTATTACTGCAAATTTTGACACTCGTAATTGACGGAATGAATAAATCATCAGTTATGATATCATTTTACTAGCGATACATAGCTTCGCTGCATTTGAAAAAGTTGAAAAGAGCTACACTACACATACACAAGGGCTCCTCCGTCTCGGCTTGCTTGCTTTCCCGACCTCAAAAAGTTTATTTATTTATTTATTCTTTTTGATACGAACTAAAACCACTAAGAACACCCTCACAAGAATTCCGACGCCGGCCTCTCACCACCACTACCTACCTGTAGGCAGTGATCGGTCACAAGTCGTCGAGGGTTCATACATGCCCTTGCACAACCTGCCATCCAGTGCATCGTCGTCTTCGCTGGTTGAACTCATATCCATTACATAAGGAAAGAAAACTAAGAACATTAAATATTGTAAGGCCATCCAGATTTGGAATTCCATACGGAACTTGACAAGCTAGGATGACTACTGTAAAAAATTTACAAGGCTATCAACAACATCCTCATTCATCATATTTGCCTTCTGCCAAAAATTACTGAAAATACACATCTGTTTTTTCAAAGGGCAAAAAAAATGTAATGTTCCCAACTTAGAAAATTAGGTGTAATTGAAATAAATTTATTGTAGATGCAAATAGCATTGCTCTCTCATCTGCGGTAGCGGTATCGCTTGAAGTTGAAATAGACGTGCAAAATCCCTCGCTCAAATGTGCACTTGAACCCTTTTTTATGGGAGTATTCCCACTCTTTATTCACGATTCTAAAAGCCTGCAAAACACATTGAAAGATGTTCATGAACACATTCTACAGCTTAACACAGAAATCTAACACATTAGAAAGCTGAGATTGAGACCAGAACTTACTATGTCTTCGTAAGGTGGGCCAGCATGGAACCTAATCAAGCAAGTTTCACTGTTGTTTCCATCTTTCTCAATGGTATATACAGGCGCCTTTGTTTTATCCACTAAATCGGGGTAAAATATATTAAATTTATAACCCTGCACAATTTTGGGAGGAGGATTGTCGTGGTCATAGTGCGTTTGATTGTATTTGTTCCACTCATAGCCTGTGTGCACTCTGTTGAAATATTTTGGCTTCCTTGGTCGGTATTTATCATGCCACCAATAAACCTGCTCCATGCAAGGGGTAAGTTGGCAATTAACCAACAAAAGATTTCTGTCAAAGAAAAATTTAACGCCTACTATTTGCAATGATCTCAAATGTAAACACCCCCAATCTACGATGCAAAATTCATGCAATAAACTTAGGCTAACCGAGACAGCGTATAAAGGATGACAAAGGCATACCTGTGAGTCCAGATTTACTTCTGCACCAGATCCGAATACTGCATCTCCTTCCTCGATAGATCCCATTGCCTTCATGGCTTTCGTCTCCATGGTATCTTCGCTTGCAACTGGTTTTGCAGTTACTCCTTGGGCTTGCCTATGCTGCTTTTCAAGCATGGCTGCACGCTTACGCTCCTAAAGCAGAAAAGCAGCAGGAGTTTTCAGGGAACAACATAAATAAAAAGCAAAAGCCATATACAAATTTGGGAGGCGTTGACATCCCTTGTAACAATAGCATAAACCTTTACCAATCAACAATTTATGACAATTATTGCAAGCAGGAATCTGGTTCTCACTGATAAGAAATATAGAGCAGCTCACCACAATTCATAATACCATCATTTTTCCATTTCCACATTTGCACTTGAACATTTCTATTTACCAATAATAAAAACTGCAGTAAGCAAAGCTGATATGGTTTACTTTTGCACCATAAAAACCACAAAGTATTGCCACAGTTACTAGCTATGCACATTAGGGAGTAGGAACAGATGGTGCACTTTGCAATTTTGCAAAAAATATGAAAGAAGACAAGGTGTTCTCACAGTGCAGACAGTTATTTTGTTTTAAGTATAAACATAAAAAAATGAAAAACAAATGTTTCTTAAATGGTAAATTAAGATAACCTACCAGCATAATTCTGTCAACTTCAGGATCAATTGCTTGATCATCATCTTCTGCAACATGTGGCTCGGGAGAAAAGGAACCAAGCTGTTCTTCAGGCTCATAACTAGTCACATCTGCTTGTTTGGGAGATTCAGGACCAAACTCTACACAGAGAAAGCAAACTCAAAGATACAATGGAAAATTCTAATCCAAAAAAAAGCGGTGGATGAGCTTTATTAAATACCTTCTTCTGATGGCACTTTCTCCTCATCATTTTCAAAAGTAGCCTCATTATCTTCTTCATAATCTCGTTCTGACTCAAGAGGTTCTAAGCGCTCTAAGTGCTTGTGCAGCAAGCGTGAATGAATTTCCTTCAAACATGCCTGAAAATAGCAAGGTTAAGTATACCGAAGAGGTATAAACTAACAAAAATTTAGGGAGCCCAACTTGACACCCAAACACCATTTATCAAGAACGTACAGTTCTCACATGCCTATGAAACAATACCAAAAATGTAATCACCATTAACACCCAAACATCTCTTATCAAGAGCCATTACAAACATCACAAGCATATGAAACAAAAAATGTACCGCATATTTTCTTTATTAAACATTTTTAACTCTGACTACACTTATGAAGATGTTAATTTTTTAGTGTTTCACCTCAGGGTTTCAGAAATCAAAGGCTAACTTTTGTCTCCAAAATTAACCAGATGATAGTTAATATTTAATTTGTAACTAAATCCAAGTTGCTTGAATAGAAAGAAAATACGCTAATTACCTTTGCCTTAAATATATGAAGGCGCTTCAAAACAGCTTCCCAGTACTCAACAACCTTGGCCGTGCCAGATCTCATTTGAGACTCAATTTGGCCCTGTAATGCTTCCAATTCACTGTGAGACTTTCCGTGCAATAGATTCTTGACGTCCTCTTCAATGCTTGCATGGAGACCCCTCTCTTCAGCAAGTAACTCAGGAGGTGGCTCTTCTCCGCGTACCCTTGCTCGATCAAGTACTTCTCTTTTTTGGGACTCTAAGAGTTCCCAATCACATACCACCATCAATGCCTGTTTTCCAAACCAACGAGGAAAATATATGCACATACATAATAGAATTAACCCTCCATACTTAAAACTATTTGCATACTGGAATGCTACACCTATAGCACTACTGTTGATCTAAGATCTTAAACCATAAAATAGAAGTCAAAATCGACAGAACACCAAAATTAAATCAGGGCAAATCCATGAAAGTCATGAACTTTCAGGATGAAGATTTTGCAAAACATTGCCCAAAACAAGTGGAATCTAGTATTAGCCCTAAAATGTCATTGATATATTCATTCCACTCGTGTTTCCCACCTCATTATGTCAATAAGTCAATTTTGATTTAAAAATGAAAAAAAAGGAAAGATCATGAAACATAAAAATGTCAGGTAATGATCAAAACCTCCCAATATTCACTGTGTGTTTGTGTTTTCCGATCAAGTTCCAAATGCATCTTGATGTCATCCCGAAGCTCTTCCATTTCTTTCACAGATAAACCCTGTTTTAGTCAAGATATATAAAAAATAAAAAATAAAATAAAATATACATAGGAAGATAAAAAGAAGTTCATTCAATTAATAACAAAGCATTCAATTTCTCATTAATTAATCAAGAGGACAAGGGAAAGAAGGTGGTAATCAAAGAACATCAAGATGATTAACAAATTGACCACCTGGGAGTAAGAATTAAAATTTCAAATATACGAAGAAATTACTTTTGACCAATAGAAAACATCATCATGGCAGAGAAAAAAATAACAACCATCATAGTATTAGTAATAAAACCATATAAATTGATGGAAATAGATGCTATAAACATGTTCCTGAGAGTAAATATTAAATGGTTATATTTCCCAACAATTTCAGAGTTTGGGTCAAGTGGTTAAGCAATCTAAATTTACACATGCAAACAAGCATCTATCTAAGATTTTAAAACACACAGAAAGATCACATATATCAAAATTTACCTTGAATATCATGTACGGCTCATCTATCTCAATATCAAATTCTTCAGAATTATTAAGGTTCTTGGAAAGAATATCGATAGGTTTCATCCTCCCTTCACGCAATCGAATCTGTGACCTGACTTTGCTTTGATCAAAATGGAACTGTAAAGGAAATAATTAGCGTGCAAATCAGTTTGCTGAATAAGACTCTCAAGCAATTTGTAAAGATTCTACCAGGTAAAATTAGGCCACAAAACAAGATAACTAATTAGTAAAAGTTCCTGATTTGACCCCCAAATTACGCACCTCTTCTTCCTTCTTCTCCCAATCCTGGAACTCAGCTCTTGCACGTTCCCTTGCCAGCATTTCCTATAAAATGAAATGTTATTAGTTGTAACTTTCTTAATGTAAAACAAGTAATAAAATACATATCAAGCATTAATAAAAAGAAAAATGCTTGCTCTAGATGCTCTACAGCTAAATAGATAAAAATGTATGATCAATCGTACTTTTCGATTTATTTTTGATATTAACAAAAGAATTAAATAATACCATTTCCTCCTCATGCCGTGCCTTCTCAAGTGCACGCTCCTCCCTTCTTTTTTTCACCTTTTCAAGCTCTGCCTAGAACGAAACCAGAAAAATATTATATGCTTAATCATGAAAATAACAAGAGTGCTATCACATCAACCTAGCATAATTCAATGACACTAAAACTACTTCGCGTCATCTCCATACTCCCACAACACAAACTACTAGCTACAACCTGAAGAGATAAAAAAGGACCACATTGAAAAACACATGACAGGTATTATGCAGGATTTGGTCTCTATGTCCTAGATCATAAAAATGTTTTGCTGAATTTAGTTATGTACACAAAAGATAATCCACCTACTGTCCTTTCTTTCTGCCTCTTCCTCTCGGCCTTTGCCGATAGCATGTCTAGAGTGAGGGTCCCTTGTGCAACATCACGCTCAATTTTCTTACGCCATATAAACCTAACACAATATACTTCAAGTTTCAAACCTCCATTCTTCCAAATAACATAAATGATAAGCATTATTTTAAAAAAAAAAAGGCTCCCAATTCCCACTTATTTGCCCAACATATTTTTTCCCAAAATCATATAAGAAACAACTTATCAGCAAACCCTCACTGTCTCAAAACAATACCCAAGTTATGAATCAATTACATATTCATATTTTGCATAAATTACAAGTTTCCCACCCCATTAACACTTCAGCAAATGAAACTATACAAGACACGAAATAGGCATTCGCAGATGATTTGTCCAATAACTTACTCAGACACTCACGCATTACTTCTCCACAAAAAAAAAAAAAAAAAAAAAAAACTCCCCAAAAATTACAAAACAAACAATATATCAGGCAACCCTCACCTACCATAATCAAACACCGTTTATAAAAAAAGGCTAGTGATGCTTCCTAGGGATGAAATTGATAATCCTAGTGATTTTGAGGAAGTTATAATTAGTTTCTTATTACAAGTAGTATAAATAACTAACTAAATCACTAGGATTATCAATTTCATCTCTAGGAAACATCATTAGCCTGAAAAAAACCCATAATCAAACACCTTGATGATCAACAACACGCTCCCAATACTCAACATGACACCACCTAGTCCTAGCAACCTAGCAACAGCTCAAAAACAAGAATCAAGCAACACAACAAAGGAGTTCAAAAATCTTTACTTTTCATTCAAACTCGAGTCGCCAAAGGGATTGGAGTCGTTGGAATAGCCAGAGACCTTCTTCCCCTTGAGCTTCTTCGCCGCCTCCGACGACTAACCATGACAAGAGAGAAACCCTAATCATACCCAAAATCTCTCCCAATGTCACAAATTGGTAGACAAACAGAATAAAAAACCTTACCCCTTTCGCCACTCTCCTAACCACATAGTCGGCGATCTCCTCTTCGGTGATCGACCTTTTCCTCTTCCCGGCGCGGGAGCTGCGACTCCGGCGACTACTCCTCTGTCTGCGGGACCCGGAGCGCGACGGAGAAGCTTCCTCCGACGAGGCAGTCTCGTCCCCGCCGGAAGACTCGCCGGAGGAGGGGCTGCGCCTTCTCCGGCGACGGCGGCCGGAGGACTCCTCCCGCCGGCGGCTGCCCATCCCGCAAGGCAGTTTCGGGCTCGACTCGTCCTAAACTCGGAGATCGGGTTCCGGTCTGGGTCTGATCTATTTCACTCGCTCGGGTTCGCTCTTTCGTCTACTTTATTAAATGGATAATTTTTTTATTCACAAATTGGTAGACAAACAGAATAAACAACCTTAACCCCTTTCACCACTCTCCTGACCGAGTCCAAATCCCCCGAGGCACACCTTCTCTTCCTGGATGATAGCCACCGTTCACTGTAGACCACATGCGGCTGCACTGTGGCTGCAGGGTCATAAGTAAAGGCTCACGGATAATTCTACAGTTAATGGTTAATTGTTAACTACAAAAGTGTCATCTATGTTATGGTACTGTTAACTTTTAACTTGCGTCGCTTATTAGCTGAGCAGCACTACGGCCATGGCGATGCCGCTACATACATCCGGGGATTCATTGACAAGATTCTCCTGGTTTGTGGCCAAGGAGGAGAAGAGCAAAGTCACCAGTGAACCTAATAATTGGAACATCACCGGCAATCCAACACATCCACCGGCGCCATCAACTCCACTGCCGGTCATAGCGCTACTTCTGAACCCGAAGGTACTGCATACTAATCTTGTTCAGGAAGGAAACACCAGTGATCAAGTTATAGTGAAACGCGCAGGTTGTTGCCGGCAATTAGGACAAACGACAAGTGATACATTCGGGGGACGGTGGAGCCGTGAAGTATCACAAGTCGGCCGTATCACAAGTCCCTTCCTGTCGAAGGGACTTGGTGGCGCCCAAAGAAGGGCCTTGAACCCGGCGGTGGAGGGTTGAGAGAGGCCGGACCAGGGGTGCCAAAGCCCAGGAGGTGCATCTCCTTGGTGGCGAGCTTCCTGTCGACGGAGTAAATTTCCAACAATAAGGTGATGATGGCATTTTGTTCGTTGTTGGAGAGGAAGTTTGCGGAGTGACCGGCCAGGGGATTGGTCAGCTTTCACGTGAGGGGGGAGGGGAGTGGAGCAGTGTAAAACTTAAAACTTAGTGACTCCGTCACGGTCAGAGTTTTATATTAACAAATTAGTTAATTCACTTATCAATTCGAGTTAATTGAATTTCATTTTAGGCAAGCTGAGTATATGTTATGAATAATGAGAGTTAAATGTACCTGATTATAAGATGATAGCCTAAGAAAAATAATAAAAAATGAATTATCAAAATATGTGACTATATGTAGTTAATTATTTTTATGTATTTGATTATAAAATTATTTTTAAGCCGAATAATAGTATGACACATTATATAGCAGTTTGGGTAAGTTATTACTTATATAATACGTAATTTTGATCTTATAGAGTATATCATATTTTATAATATTTTTTATATTTTTAAAGATTTTTTTAAAATTTATTAGTAATAGTTATTATTTTTTACTCGAATCGGTATCGAATCGACTTTAAATTACAAAATCACCACCCAACCCTTCACCCCAACGTTATCCCTTCCCTCATCCCGATCGCCGCCTTGACGCTGCTGTCGATCAACTTCGTTGAAGCCCCAAGCCATCCCCCACCATCCCGACCACCACCTAGCCTCCGCGATGCCCCAACATGCACTCTTGCGTCACGCCTCGACGCCATCACCACCCCTTCGACCCCAGTCAACCTTTTCCCCTCACCGAGTGCTGCCACTAAGGCTGGCCCAAGGCTGATTAGTGACCTTGATTGGGCGTCATCGATCCCAACAACCACGGTCCTCTCCTTCGGATACCATCGTCACCGCCCTCGCCATTGCCATGGTTGTGTCGAGCTCATCGAGCTGGTACCGACTCAAAAATAGCCACCCTACCACTAATTAATATATTTGGATAATAAAATATAAACTATATATATATATATATATATATATATATGATGAGGACCACATAAAGTTAGAATAAAATTCCAACATTCTCCCACTTGGTCCGAACATATATCACTATGCATAATAATATCCAAAATATAAATACTTCAAAAGTAGAGTATTACACATGAATCATATTGGTAAGTCCTCTTTATTCAAGTATTACCTTCTATGCATTACAATGTAAAATATTCTTTACAAGCCACAATGCGGTTTAAACTTAATGAATAAGTATATAATGCTTATTTAGGTCCAAATACATATTATTATATATATGTACAATAATTTTATCATTCTCCAATATAATGTATACACTGATAATGAGAAGACAAACAAATAGTAGAGTTTCAACAGATATTTAGCATCACATATCCTTGAACATCTTTGGTGACATGCTTTTCATCAAAGGATTTGCAATCATCAATTCATTACTAATGTGTTTGATGAGCACTTCATTTACTTTAATGTGCTCTCTAACTACTAAATATTTAATATTGATGTGTTTACTTCAACTTCCACTTTTATTATTTTTAGCGAAGAACACAGCAGCTAAATTATCACAATTCATCTTCAATGGAAGACGATCCGGAACGAATTTGGGGCGAAATCGGGCCAAAAAGCGTAACCAGGAAACTCTAACTGACGGGAGAGTGCTCGAGTGTTGGGATGCAAAGCGCTCGAGCGTTGGCCTTTCGGTAAAGAAAATTTTATGGCCGAGAGAAGTGCGCTTGAACGCTTGGATTTAGAGAGCTAGAGCGCCTAGATTAAGAGCACTCGAGTATTGGTGGCCGAAAAACTGATTTTTCTGATATTTTTGGAGATTCTGATGGACCCCACTTGTAATATTTGGGTGGATTCTTTATAAACTTGATTAGGGTTTAAAAAAAAGAACAATTCTAGACGGCGAAGCGACATTACGAAAGATGGGAGGGAGCAATGAAGAAGTTGGATCAGAAGAAGATTCTCAAAAAGAGCTTTTCTTATTTTGATTTAGTTTTCTTTGTAATTAAATTATGTCTTTCATATCACATATTAATTACTTGAGTTTAATCGAATATTTTATGGAGTAAATTTTTTTTTAGAATTTTCAATGACACCTAGTTCATGGATTAATATAGGTTATTAATTTTATCTATGTGATTGTGATGTTGTGTAATACCCAAAATCCAGCTCATGCTTGCGAACCGAACTGGAATGCTTCAGGCCCCTGTTGGGTCGGCTAACCCAAACCCAACTCGTGCAGATCAAATCTCAGCGTCTTAAGATGAATATACGATTCTCTATATGCATGGATGAATACACAAAATCCTAACATGCTACTACATGGATGACATGAAAAATCAATTCACACACCAATGCGATTGCAATAAAAATCAAAAGAAATTCTAAATAAAAACGGATAGAGCCTCCCCTAAAAGTGCAATTATGGGCCACCTTGTCAAAATAATATATATAAACATATATCCGTATATCAACAACTTCATTCATGCAGAAAATAATCTATTATATATTCGTTCTCAAACTTGGGTCTCAGCCCACCTGCACATTTTCTTCATAATTCATGTCGTAACATGTCAACATTCAATAATAGCATAATCTCCTTGCATTTTCTCACATCAGTTTCAATGTAATAGGATCACAAACAAAATATTAAACACTCAATCATCAAACATGTGTGTGTGTGTGTGTGCATGTGTAAGAGACCTCACTGCCCTCTATCCAAGCTAGCACATCCGATCAAGCTCATCACCTACATATATCATAAAAAGCCATTAGTAATGATTGTTACCAGTCCGGAAAATAACTAATATCAAACTGGCGCAGGAGAGTTAACCCTCCTGTTGAATAAAAACATCATATACTTCTTCAAAAACTCTCACAAGGGCACAAATAGGAGTTTTCACCCTCGAGCTGCAGTGTTCCCTTTCTATCTCATTCTCTTTCCTTGGCCATCTCATCTATTACTTCTCACATCAATTCATTCTCATTCATTTCAACCCTCTGCATCCATCATATTACTTCTGGCCTTGAGCACGAAGGTCGACTACTCTCAGGCAGTCACCTTCAGTACCCTTTGAACCACAAGTCCGGACATGCATTGTACTTAACAGTACCAGTAAGCCTCCACGTTCTCTGGGTGTGAGGAACTCAAACGTGGAATTATCAGGATCCTTTGGGATTGAAGTGGGTCCTCCCCAGCTCCAGAGCCTACTAGACGAACACACACCCTATCTAAAGACGTGGCCACCGATATCTCTCATTCTATGTCTAATTGAAAACATAAAAACTATACATATATAGGCCTGGGTAGGGAATTCAGTATAATAGGCCCGAAGGCAACTTGCAATGGATCTTATTTTTAAAAACATGCTTAAGGGATCTCATCCTCAAGGGTTATTAATCCGGAAATGTGATCGGCTAAATGACCCGTGTAGAGTGGGATCCAATGAAATGCCACTCGGTACGTCCTCTTTCCTATTTTAAACAAAACATGATAGAATAGCGTAAAATCAAAGAACAAGTCCTAAACGGATCTGGTAGAAGCTCCAAGCGTATCTACGTGCTTGGCGTTAAGCTCCTACTCCGTACCTATGCATCAAATCTAGAAATTAATGCCCATTATCTGAATGATCCATCAACTCGACATGACCATTACACTCACAATGCACACAACATCCATCAACAATCAAATAATCATAAATGTGAAAATAATTCTAACTCATCCTAGTCATTCCAATTTTTATCGTGTTTTTCTAAGTTACATCAAAATTACATAACATGCTCAGCTCAATTTACCTCATTAGATAACTTAGCATTCATTCGCGATTAATTACATCATGTAACTCATCGTTACATCCATAATAAGCATTAATCATGACAATTACTCAAACCTAGCATGTTGTGCTAACAATCACCAACTTTAAATAATCAAGTTAGAGGTAATTATACCTAACGTCGTTGACAATCGGTGATGGCTAGGGCTTCTTTGCACATCTCAGACCTCGAATTCAGCACTCAACGGCGTCCGAAGCTCGATCGGGTTCGATTGGATAAGCTCCGCCGAAGGTCCACCGAATTCTAGCAAATTTGATTTTTCGGCATGTTTCGACGGGTTTTCGGAATGTTCAATGGTTTTCCGACAACTATTATGGCTGTTTTCCGGCGACTATTCTTGCATGCCAATCTGGGGTAAGGGCCAGCACCGTCTCAACGAGCTCGTCCCAATGGTGGTGACGAGAAGGATAGCTGCATCGGCGATGACCGCGAGCAACGGCCTCAAGTTCGACCGGGGCTGTCAATCACTCCGATTGGGCCCATGGTCGGCCTCAACAGCGGCGCTGGTAGAGGGGAAATGCCAATGAGGTCGAGGGGGTGGTCGTTGGCCTCATGATAATGGCAATGTGGCCCAGATGGCAGAGAATCACTCCAAAAACAGCAACGGGATCATGGGGCGATTATGGTGTCGCGGTAGCCAGATCATGGTCCGGGTTGGTCGAGGCGGCGCATGGCAGCACGGCATGGCGGGGCGGCATCGATCGATAGCAGTCCGCGTCTGTGGCGGCGGCGACAACAAAGAAAAGGGGCAGCAAGGGTTTGGGGTGAGGAAGTGTCGGGGAAAAGAAAAAGGGCCTCAATGGCAAACTTGTAAATAAAACTTGACTTGACTCTGAGTCGAGTCAAAATAATCACTAAATCGTAATAAATTCTAAAAAAAATCCAAAAAAATCTAAAAAAATCCTATAAAATAAAACAAACATCACAACATTCAAACGGTATGATCTATTAACCCACCCGAATGTGATCCTATGTATCCTAATGCGTCATTCGGCCTAAACTAATTCTACAATCGCAAAGGAAGAAATAAAATAAAATCATCAATTGTATACTCTCATATCTACTGATAACTCAATCTGCTCATGCGTATCTGATACTATCATCGAATACTTGGGTATAGATGAACCCTCATAGCTCATACACGCAATCGACGTAGGCTCAGTATACATGTTCTCAAACATACTCAACTCGACCCAACGGCTGAATCGATCGGCTGACGACTAAAAAAACGTGACTTGAATCACGGGTTTTACATGTTGGGTCATTTATTTTATTCCATTCTCAATGCTATTTATCATTAGGCTGGTCATTTATTGTTAGATCTAAAGATTTGATCTTGTCTAGATATAGAAAGATTAGATTTGTTATTGAATAAAATATCCTTGTTATCATCTGTTTTGGGTGATTTATATATGAGATAGAGGTAAATTCATATGTATTGGATAACTGTTAAGAGTAAAACTTAAAGTATCATTTTGCATACACAATTTCATAGAGATATAGGAGTTGGGTGCGAATGATAAGTTTATGGTGAATCAAGAGATTATCATGAATAATGAATTCTCATGGTTAATGATTCAATTGTATAATTCATAGGCAGAAGTTATAACTTTAATCATATAGAGAACTAGGTGAAGTTGAAAACCCTATATTTATCGTCTTGAAGTTAATATCTAATTTAAATATTACATGTTAGATTAATTTAATCTTAATTCATAATTAAATCATTCTTTAAATTTCCTTTCATTTAAGTATAATTAATTAAATTAGTTTTGGTAATTGAGAATTTCTACTACTAATTCTTCCTGGGACGATACTTTCTTATCACTTTTATTACTTGATTTGACACGTGCATTTGTGTTATAATTTCCACATCAAGTACATTATGGAAATAAGAGACATTGCTTCTTAGCTTAAGTCGCTAGGGTTTAGGATTTCTGAGCCTTTTCTGGTACATTAAATCCTTAATTCTCCCCTTTTTGATTATGGTCCTTTCAAAATAATTTATAACACAGTCTCTGGGGTTTAGGATTTCCGAGCCTTTTCTTGAACATTAAATCCTTAATTCTCCCCTTTTTGATTATGGTCCTTTCAAAATAATTTATAACACACAGAAGGAAAAATGACCAATAAATGAACTTCTAACCATGTGCTCTCAAACGAAAAGGAGATTAATTCATGATATAGGGGAAAATATACATATGATGACTTATGAAAAAATCAAGAGAGAAAGTCTAGCATATAAGGGAAAAGCAAAAGATCAATCTATTTTAATGACAAGAGGGAATCTAACTGTTTCTTCCATAAAAAAATGGGACATATGAGAAAGGATTATCATAAACACAAGGCGTTAGCGAAAGGTTCGGTCGCCGATGACACTTCCGGGTCGGTTCGAGGGTGAACCGAAACGGGGTGTTACAGAATGGTATCAGAGCTAACTCTTGGTTGATTAAGATGGTAGATGCATTACAGGTTACATGTGTGCCGAAGCTGCTCCGAGTTGTGCCGACAGGTATTTTTATGTTTTAATGTTTTTGGTTTGTAGATTTTCTTACCGAATAATGGCATAATAGGGTGTACAGATCAGATCAGGAGATTGTAGCAAGATGGTGACACAGACCCGTCAGACGCGGATCAGGAACTCATCACCTCCATTGCCCAGACAGGATAGTCCCAACCACAGTGACAGTGATACAGCCTCTAGTCAACCTAGGACTGCCATACCACCAGCAGAGGCCAGTGTGCCAGTTTCAGCTAGTCGACGTAGTGAGAGCCATCACAGAGACAGTCGCCGCAACCGAGATAGTGGTCGTGACAGTTACCGCACCAGGAGTAGTCAACAGGAGGGAGATGCAGCATTTGCTAGATTGGCTGAAGCCAAATACAAATGCAACAGGACAACGAGGAATTTAGGAGGCAAATGCAGCAAAGCCATGAGGAATTTAGGAGGCAAATGCAGCAAGAACAAGAGGAATTCAAAAGAGAGCTCAGGCAAATGGCTCTTTCAATAGCTAGGGTCAAGAAGAGGCCAGCTATAGAGGAAGAGACACAGGGAGAGCCAGGAGTTCCTACAGGTCTTCCACCGCCGCAACAGAGGGCTACTCCAACAACAGCCCCTTTGGTTACTCCAGTTCAGGTGAGAATGGGACCAGA
>JAVDBV010015656.1:2178-20689 GCA_032619315.1 Piper longum
CCCCCCCCCCCCCCCCCCCCCCCCCCCCCCCCCCCCCCCCCCCCCCCCCCCCCCCCCCCCCCCCCCCCCCCCCCCCCCCCCCCCCCCCACCCCCCCCCCCCCCCCCCCCCCCCCCCCCCCCCCCCCCCCCCCCCCCCCCCCCCCCCCCCCCCCCCCCCCCCCCCCCCCCCCCCCCCCCCCCCCCCCCCCCCCCCCCCCCCCCCCCCCCCCCCCCCCCCCCCCCCCCCCCCCCCCCCCCCCTCCCCCCAAAGATTTAAATCAAATAAAAATCAATTTTTGCTATATCACATAGATCAAAGAAAGAGATGGATGATGGGGAGGAGATGTTTATTACTACCTAGTTGGCAGTGGTTGGCAGAGATTTGGCTAGGTGATCTGGCTGTGGCAATGAACATGGCAAATGCTGGAGCAAATTGGCAGCCACAGTCCGCGAAGGTTTCAAGGGCCACTGAGCGAGGGAGGTCGCTAAAGTGAGGGAAGTTGGAAGGGGGACGGAGATCATAATTTGGAAGGGCGAGGGTTGTGGAGGTCCCTTCCCTAAGTGCGAGCATGATGCACTGGGAAGAGGGACCTATGGTTTGTTAAGGTTCATCAAGAAGTATTTATATTTTTGAGGTAAAATGATTGAAATACCCTCATTTTAAACCGGGGAAATGGTAAATCGGTAGCCGCAGATTCCGTTTCAAATTGAAAATGGTGTGGTGAAATTTACCTTTTTTTTAATCAATTTTTTAAATGGTCAAGAAATTATTGACCATTTTTGTTTCAATTTAATTCAGAATGGTCGGTAAATCGGTTGATCACTTGCAGCCGTGGAAGTAGGGGGAATTGGGATGATATTTTGGTCGGACAGACGAAAAGTAGTGGCAGTAAGAACTGAATATGTAGATGTACGTGTATTTTTAGATTATAGTAGCGCTACAGCAACAAAGGTAGTTAAGGATAGGTTCTTAGTTGACAAATTCAGATAACATCTTATGCATTTCTTTTAAAAAAACATGGAGATTTTGATTAAGTCTTTAACTTCATCAAAAAAATGAAAGCTGAATGATCAGCTGATGGTAAAAGCCTCTATATGAAATCTTAGACAGGTCATGGTTGTGCATGAAGAATTATGGGAGGTGAAAAATTGTGAAAAAATGGGAACAGATGGCTGATGAAATAGGTGCCTCTTTGATGGTGCTGGTTGTTGGGGTAGTGACTCGGTTGTTAGGCATAATTGCTTTTTCATTTTAACCACCTTTGTGCATTTTTTTTTACAGATTTTAATTTATGATTTCAACTACTGAAGCTAAAGGTTCTTGTTATAGGCTGCTACTAGGAGCTGTTTCTGTGCTGGCTTTGCTGCTCAGAGGAATTTTGCTGAGGTGAAGATCAATTTTCTGACTGAAACTGTGTAGAGAAAGATTCCATTCGTAAGATTGAAGTAGATGGCAGCATGTGTTTGGTAAAAGAAATAGCAGAAAGAAGAAAAAATTGAATGTTAAAACTTTAGTTTCTGGTGGATAAGTGACACTGACTGTTTGTTTCTACTGTAGTTTGTTTCTACATTAACCTTTTTACCCTGTTGGACTTTAGGTGATTGCAAAGGGAGAAGCACAAGGAATGGTGAGCAAATTTCTTGGTATAATGGTTGGGATTGCATTGGCAAAATGTGTTGGTTCTTCAACTGCATTGACTGCTGCAGCTTTCGGTGTTATTACTGGGATTCACATGTATGCCAATCTGAAATCTTATCAGTCAATTCAATTGAGGACTCTGAATCCATACCGTGCAAGTACTCCACTCTACTCTTTTCTGCCAATTAGATTCATATTTTTCAGGAGTTTGGTCATCACTTTTGCTTATCAGATTATCTGCTTGTTAGATATTTTGGTCATCCCTATGCTATGCTGCTGCAGCTTTGCTTAGATAGTGTTAATTGTCTTTTTTCATTGTCTCTTATCAAATAAGTGTTGGTACAGCTGATTTGAAGCAATCCACAATTCAGAAATGATTTCGAGCTTATAATAATAATAAGCTCAATCGACATTCTATCTGTAATCAAACTGCGATGAAAGGTTCAAACAGAAAGGCTGATTTAAGAAGAGGTTTAACATTTGGATTTGGACACCATTAGGTCTCATGAGAAATGATACAAAATTACAGTTGTTAGATAAGGATCTGATGAGAACTAAACGATAAATGTAGGGCATTTTTATGGCTTTGATATTGGATGGAGATATAATGAGCATCTTTTTTATTTAGCTGCTGCTACTTCACATCAAATATTGACTAGAGAGACAAGATGTGGTGGATCTTTTCTGAAAACGGAAAGACGAAAATAACATGGCAAACTGACTACACTGAATATTTGCATTTTTTTTACTTATGATGCCCTTCTATTTATTGGATTCTATAGAATTCCCTTTCTAAATTTACGATATCTTCTGAATAATGCTCGTATTTTTGTATACTGTTGATAAATTTATCTGTATAGTAAGATGGGCCATATTTTTTGCATTTTTTGTTCCATCTAATAAGAGTTGAATGTTGGAAGCATTGATTGGTCTTTGTATCATGAAAGGAAATATCTTATTGAGTGACTAAGAAGTCATTGTATTAGCCTGAATGTATGACGGATACTTGGAGAACATGTAACTTTTACAGTAAACTCTCAAGCTAATTTATTCATTTGCTGTCAATGCTTCTGAAATTACTAAATATGATTTAGTGGCTGATATTTGGGTTTATTTATTTTCTGGTAGGTCTCCTATTTAGCGAATATTTGTTGACTGGTCAAGTCCCTATTGTAAAAGAAGTGAATGATGAGGAACCACTCTTTCCAGCTCTGTCGCTCATCAATGTTAGCTTCTTAAGTCAGGTATGGTGAGTTTCTTAAGTTATGTATGGTGTTTACATTTCCGTTTGCTTCCTTTATGACTCTTTAAAACAAACTTTTTGTGTTGATTTTACTCTATCTCCACACAGTAGTGATATTTCTTTTAGCATGGTTGATCTTGTTCCCTGAGAGTAGTGCAGGACTACATAAAACTCATTTTTTAATGTAATAAACGGCTTTATAATAAAATTAAAACAAAATGATTTATATTCTATTATTATCTAGAAGTTAAGAATGGACAGCTTATTGGTTACAGAACTATTGAAAATTTTAAGAAGATATCTCATATGTTGATTGATTTATTGGTAACCATTTTGAACTCATTTTATGGCAGTTCTTTCTATTCAATGCATTTTTTGTTGACTACGTGCTGCTTGTTATTTTATACAGAGCCCTATTATAGGGGTAGGTTTTGTAATCTTTTAAAATATTTTTGAAGATTCTATCTTGTAGTAACCATGAACATAATCTATCTTTGTTGCAATACACCTTATAGTAGTGTAGGTTCTGGTTAGATTGTTAATAAAGCACTAGATCTAGCTTTTGCAAGGAGCAGTAGTTGTCACTGAAATGAATGCTAGGTGGTTTGCTTATTTAAGTGCATTAAATATCTTTGCAGCTTGGAGAGCTAGAAAAGGAGGTGGTTTGAATCCATTCTGTATTTGAGAAATACTTTTACGATTATACTTTCTCTTTTTAAACATTATATCTGAGGCTGTTTCTTGAAATTATTGAGAACAACAGTTTTCTCTGAGGATTGAGAATAAAGCAAATGATTTGTGAAAACTAACGGATGTGACTACAGACCAAAGTGTTATCACAGCCTTTTTTTTATTTAAGAATAAAACGTAAAGCTTTTTTATCATTTTCCCTGTGAACATTTGTAATGTCGGATCCAGGTGGGTTTAATGAATCTATTTTTGGTCAGGAAAATCAAATGATCTTAAATTTTCCTAGCTTGTTGTCAGAGCTTGATTAAACATTATTTCTGTAATTTTATATATCTCAAGGTTGGAGCGAAAAGTGCACTCTCCCCCGAAGCCAAAGATGCTGCTGCCAACATTGAGTGCAGGCTTGAACTAGGATCCAAATTGAGTGACATTGTTTGCAGCAAGGAGGAGATGTTTGCTCTTTTTGAACTATTTCAGGATGAAAGTTATCTCATGGTAGAACACAGAAGAAACTTCCGTGTAAGTCAAACTGGATATATTCTTTCTTTAAACAATTCATTTAGCGAATATCATATCCTCTAACAATGCATATTAATTAATACATGCCATTGTTGAAATTGGTAGGTGGTGCTGAAAGAGGGATACACACCTCATGACATGCTCAAGTCGTTATTTCATGTCAGCTACCTGTATTGGTTGGAGAAGTACGCAGGAATTGAATCAAAGAGCATAGCTGATGACTGCAAGGTGGGCGGAAAATTGCAAATATCCTTAGATTATGTGCAGAGGGAATTCGACCACGCCAAACGCGACGGACAGATTGTGGGTTGGCTCACTGATGGACTAGTAGCAAGACCCTTGCCATATAGAATCCGTCCTGTTTGTGGATCGAGTTCTTCCCAACCGCCGAAATAATACATAGCTCAAGGAAACCATACAATTACATAGCTCAAGGAAACCATACAAGTATAAGCTCAATGGATTAGGGAGACAGTCGTTTGAGTAGTACGGTGATGGGTAATTTTTTTGTGATAAATAGGTTGTAATTCGAACTTTTAATTGTCGATTGGTCATTAGTTTAGTGGGCAAAATGACATTAATAAATTTTTTTGTTTAGTAGGGAACATGGGTAGATGGACATTTGGCTTTCTTTATTTATATTTACGGGGAATTGACTTATATTTTTTTGATGAAAGATTACAGTAGCTGATGTTGGAGTTTGTAATTATATTCATGTGATTAGGCACATATTTAGTTACAATCGTATGCATGTATATATATACCCATTGTCAAGGGAGTAGTTGGGTTTTATTGTCTTTCCACATTTGATAAGTTGATCAGAAATTCTCCCCCTGGTAAGCAGTAAATGGCAGTATTTTTACTTAGATTCTTTTTCTCTTTTGACAGGCAAAGAACCAAATCGCTTTTGTTTGAGGAGACTTACCCTTTACTTGTTGTGATTATCCAATTTACATCTTTTGATTGGAGAATTCATCTTCAATCCCATCCTACACATCAATCCTCTGGACTCATCATAGATTTTCAAAATCAAACTCAAACACTATCATGGGCCCATGGTCCAGACCTATCACTTCAATCAAATCTCAGGATTCCATCGTCATCTCTCTCCAACTCAATTACTTCCATGGGCTGGTTGTTTTGGGGCGTTTTATTTTTCCCATACACAGGTGATGAATTGCCCATTCATCATATTTGAACTCCCAAGTAAAATTTTTACACATTTGGGCTTCGTAGGTAAAAATCCCCCAATCGTACTTCATAAAGAGTAAAGTAACCTGGGGTCGCTGCATTTCATGGGCTGACCTTTGTTGTAATTAGAGGTACCTTTACTTAAATTTATTTCCGTCTTATTGGGTCTCATTTAGAAGAGTTGTTTTGATCCTAATTATTGATCATTTAGACTAGGGGTGCTAATTGAGCGAGCCAGCTCGTGGACATTTGGCGTTCGGCTCGGTTCGACTCGACTCGAAACTCGATATTTAAATGCTCGACTCGAACTCGAATCTTACGAGCCGAGCTTGAGTAAGGTCGTGTTTGGCTCGACTCGGTTATAACTCGAATTCGACTCGAACTCGACTCGTAGCCCAACTCGCTCGAGAAAATAATATAATAATATAGTTTTTATATTATATATATATATATATATTAATAAGTTTAATTGTAATTAACTATATTTATTTATAAATAATATAATAAAAAAATGTGAGATAGTTGAGATGGTAGGTAATCAAGTCCTTGACCTTGTTGTGGGTTCAAATCACGCCACCTTTAAAGTCGAGTTCGAATTAAGGTTGTGGGAAGGTTGTGGGTTCAAATCAAGGAAGGTTGTGGGTTCAAATCATGCCACCTTTAAAGTCGAGTTCGGATTAAGGTTGTGGGAAGGTTGTGGGTTCAAATCAGGGAAGGTTGTGGGTTCAAATCACGCCACCTTTAAAGTCGAGTTCGAATTAAGGTTGTGGGTTTGACCCTAATTTAGACGCTCACGTTATTTTTATGAAGAACAAAATAGGGGAAAGTTGGACCTCTTCTTTTCGTATCCAATCAGTGTGACATTTTATTGCCCATTTGATCATTATAATTTATATCTATTGATGATCACTTCGCCTCACATCAAATTTAGCAAAACATGGAGGTCCCTCGGCGAGGAGGGCATTTGCGAGAATTTTATTGCCCATCATTTAAATTTTGTATTCATTTGGTTCAACATGGTTGAACAGGGTTGAACCATATTCTAAAATTATAAATAGAATATTTATTAAATATTAAAAAATATTTTATTATTAATATTTTATTAAATACCGATTAAAATATCAAAAAATTCAACAAAAATCAAAATTTGTGAAATTTTCATATTTAAACATTGGGTACCGATTAAAATTAAAATGGTACAAAAATTTAAAACATAATTGATTTAAAGGTGGCATGTTATACAATGAATAAAAGTGGGTATTTTTGTTGGAGTCTAAATGTGTGAAACTTTTAACTTTGAACCCTATTATGGGGAATGGGCAAATTCTCTCCACAAATCTCATCATAAAAAAACAAAACCAGCTTCACGCCTCCAATCGACCCGAGCTAGCTCAAGCCAATGTCCTCACTTTGGTCATCGCTCCTCGCCTTACTCAATCTCCTCCTCCTGTTACTGCAAAAAATTGATGCAGGCCATCAACTTCCTCCAGGAAATGAGCCCATGAGCATGGACCACATGGAGAAGGAGACCCTTTTCGTGGTCATGGAGGCCGTGTCTTCTGACAGGGAATGGAGGCTTTCAAAGCTCAACCCATGCAGATCGGGCTCTTCATGGCCAGGCCTGGAGTGCAAAGCAGGGCCAGACAACCATCTCCATGTCTCAAGGCTTGATTTTGGCATTTCACCAAATCCAACCTGCAAGAGAAGTGCCACATTCCCTGGTCAGGTCTTCACTCTCCCTTACCTCCAATCCGTCTTCTTCTACACCTGCTTCACCCACACCAAAACCTTGTTCTCCATCCCACCATCATCCACCAACACTACCTCTTCTCTGCAGCAGCTAAGTCTCAGATCAAACCCTGCTCTGTTTGGCCCCATACCACCCCAAATCTCCTCCCTCAAATCACTACAAGTCCTCACACTCTCACAAAACAACCTTCATGGAACCATTCCACCCGAGATTACCAGGTTACCTTCTCTGGTACACCTGGACCTGAGCTACAACTATCTCACTGGTACCATTCCACATCATATGGGGAGCCTCAAGAACCTTGTAGGATTTGATTTGAGCTACAATTCTATCACAGGCCCCATCCCCGAATCAATTGGACAAATGAGTATGTTGCAGAAACTCGACTTGAGCTCAAATCTGCTCACCGGACCCATCCCAAACAGCACGGGGAACCTCCACTCCCTGTCCTTCTTGGCTCTTAGCAACAACAGGTTGATGGGTTACTCCCCAGCCGCCATTGAAAAGCTTGAGAGCCTGCAGTACTTCATAGTGGAGAACAATGGCATGTCCATGCAGCTGCCGAAAGAGCTCGGTAAGCTAGTCAAGCTTCAAGAATTGAGGTTGGCAAGTTGTGGGTATTTTGGTGTGATTCCTCTGAGCTTCTCCAACCTGGAGAACCTCACATCGCTATCACTCCAGAACAATCAGCTCACAGGTGAGATACCGGCCAGCTTGAGCAGTCTCTCTCACATTTACCATTTGAATCTGAGTGGGAATTTGTTATCTGGCGTGATTCCTTTCAATGCAACATTTGTGAGGAGATTGGGAAGGAACTTGGACTTGAGTGGGAACAGTGACCTGTGCTTGAATGAATCAAGAGGATTTGATAGCCGGAAGATTGGGATTGGATTGTGCAGATTTAACGCAACTTCTGATCCTCAGATCCATCCACAAAAGAGTTCATGTGAAGGTGCATTTGGTCCATGTATATCCATTAAACTCCAAGCTCTAGCTCTGCTTGTTCTGCTCATGCAACAACTCCAATGAAATTATGTTAGATGAGGAATCAATTTTCGGCCCAGCAGTGATTTTGAGGCTTTTAACTCAAGTGGGTTTCGTTTAATTATATACTTAAGACCTTCCAATCGTTTAGATGAAGCCATTTTCTCGTTTTAGAAGTCATCGTTGGATTTCTTCTGGTCTCCAAGAAAATTTTCATTTACTCTCCTTATCTGTGCATTGAGGAATCACTGTTGTGGAGTTGCTACTACTTACCACCTACTTGTTCATGTTATGTTTTTAATCTCATTAATTTTTGCACATGCGTCGTGTTTCGTTGTGTAAAATGATTCTAATATAGCACATTTCAAAAAACAGTACATTTTTATGATTAAGTGGAAGATTAAACAAGAAAAAATGCATATAAGAAAATACCGCCTGACAAACTTTATTCACGAATTAGAAGTAATTTATCGTGATTCAATGATACTCTTTTATTTATTAGCATAATTAGCTTGTTTGCAGTTAGGTTGGGTTTGGCTGGAATATTAGTTTGTGCCGGTGAAATTGCCCAAACTAATTTAAATTATTTTTTTCATTAAAAAAATATATTTTCAGGTTATTGCTTGAACTGGTCTGTTTTAGCAACAAATATTCCAATGTTAGTTAGATTTAGTCCATATAAAGATGCAAGTGGTATGGTTTAAGTGCAAACTCAAAGTATTTATTATTATTATTTATCAATCTCCTGACTATTAATTGTTATTGATATGTTTACTTTATATTTATATTAAAATAATATAAATTTTAACTAAACATAATAATAATCCTATCTTATTTATATAGATAAATATAGCTATATTTTTTACTTTTGCGACAATTGTATTAGAATAAAAATAATGTAGTGAAATTTATCATTTTTAACCACTTTTTAAAATAGTAAAACAAAATTACTTAACCATTTTATCTTTAACTTGATTTGAAGCCGTCGGTAAAACATTAAACCGGCCTATTACTTGTGACTCTAGGCCTAGGGCCGCCCTAGCTATATTCAGCTCATTCCGACTATTACTAGCTAGGGCAGTGGAATCGGCGCCTGCCTGCGCAGGTAGTAATTCATTTAAAAAGAAATGTATTGAATTGGGTGAGCCTAGATCAAATTTCACCCATAAATAAGGATAATTAAGGCATTAAGTAAAAGGTTATATGATTAAATCATGAATTAAATAGAAAGAAATCAACATTGAATCGCAAATAAATATATGTATATATATATACATATATATATATATATATATATATATATAAACCACTCTTGAATCATAAATATAGTATTAGACCACCATTTAATCATTAAATCCACTATTATTTATGATTAAGTTACTATTACATTAGGTTGCCTTTAAAAATATTCCTACCTCATTTGGGCTCCAAAGTGACCAATGTTTACATTTGAATTACTCAAAATTTTTTGAATCTGAACTATTTAAAGTTCAGATTTCACTTGGGTCCCGGAAAAAATATTTTTTTAATGAATTTTTTTTGATAAATTTTATATTTTTTATTACTAAACTGGACCTCAATAAAAATATCCACAGTAAATTCAACATGATGATGAAAAATTTTAACCAATAGAATAATAATAAAAATATCTTCATAGTAGTATGTGAAGTATGGTTGGTTCAGATTTAACCGGATACTAAAAGAATAACTAGAAAATTTTACAAAAAAATTCAAATTATCTTTTATGGTCAATATTAACTAAAAACATCTGAAATACCCTAATTCTTTTAGAAATAATCTAAATTTGTAATAATCAAATAAAGAAATAAAAAATAGCGTGATGGTCCAATTTTTTCCGAATTTGATGAGCAATGCAATATTATAGATACTATACTGGTCCAACCAGCCAAAATTCAGTATAATACAATATTTAAAACTATTTTCTGTCGTCTATATATTTGAATTTCCACACCTATACTATGATCTTGCAATGTGTATGCTACTTTATCATATACATATGTAATTATTAGTCGTCTAAAACCCATAAATAAGAGACCTGCTACCTTCTGAATCATAACAAAAAATGTTTATTTATCAGCAATTTAAACCAAAAATGTAAAAGTGGCGAACCCTCTAACAACTTCATAATATGAGAACTGTAAAACAGGATCTACAGAAGAACAAAAGAACGGTGGTTGAATGCTCACATTGCTAAAACAAAAGAAAAATAATGAAAACAAATCTTTTAGAAGAAAAAAAAAAATCAATAATTCAGCAAAGAGTACTTTACACGCAGAACAATCTTACCCTTCTCAATTCCAAGCTTTGCTCCTGTTACCAGCCAATGCCCAGGTAGATCTTGGGGACCTTTTGACATTTCTGTCAAATCTACAATCTTCATGAGCTTACCCAGTTGACTTGAACTATCTACTTTTTTGTCATCAGAGTCCCCTTTCTCAGACAAAGAAGATGATGCAGCATTTTCAGGTCTCTGAGGTTGAGATACATTGGAAGGAGTATGATCCCATACTGATCTTCTTATGGTACACCCAGGCACCTTTGAGAAAAGGAGTTTAAGGTGTAGAACACTCTTGGAACCAAAATCCCAAACACCCAATTGAGCTCCGGTAACGATGTGGACGCCTGAGAGGTCGCCGATATAAGTTTCATTATACTCTATGGGGGCTGTACTCACATGAGAGAAATTCTTCCATTTGATAGGCTCAAACCATCTGCTGTCCTGTTCTTCCGGACCTTGCCATTTTGGAGGTCCAATTGCCACATGAGAACCCCAATGTGGTTGTAAAATTTTTGGCAAAGAGATGAGGTGCTGCAAATGAACAGCAAGCCGGTTTTGTTTGCTTCCTTCTACACTTAGTCTAAGTCCGGTGACAGGTTTACGACCTACCGATACCTGCAGCACGAAAATGCTTTAATTTTGTCATCTACACCATAGAACATGAATTTCTAAATCTCAAGTACAAAGAAACACCGAAATGAAGCCTCATCCTAAAAAATTCATAAAGATTAAAAGATAGTTCTACGGTCGATTTTTCCAATTTAGCAGACATGAATCCTTTCAAATTCTAGCAAACATAGAACAATTTAAGTTGTTGCTTCAATTCAATCTTCAGCAGTCGAAAAAAGAATCATTACATGAGCTAAGAACAGGACTAAGGTAAATGTTTACCATAGTCTACCAGTTCAAGATTTCTAATTTATATCATCTTCTTTAAACTATGGAATATATCAATAGTAACCGATTAATCCAATGTTAAACTCACTCAAAGTAAATTTTAGACTAGAACTATTTCTAGCAACATTTGTCCATCTGTGTATCTACAGAATACCTAAGCATGTATTTATTTAAAACTACAGAATAACATAAAATGCGAAAAATTCATCAAAATGAACTGCCTTAACATGAAGTTGGCTCATTAACCTACATGCAAAAAGAAAAATAGATCACATCTTGCAAAAGATACCTGCTCAGAGCTAATAAAAAGCTTTGGCCCCATCATACTGAATTGAAGGGACGGGCATACAGGTTCTTTCCGCTGATGTCCAGGAAGGTTATTTTGTTCAGGTGCCCAAACCCTTGGAATTCGAAAATCTAAAAAGTATTGTAGCTCTTCAATAGGTGGCTTGACTGCAGAAAGCATGAAATCTTATGTTCCAAAACAAGTAACCATTAATGTAGGAGGAATGAGCATGTACCAGATAAACGTAATGGAAAAAATCTGACTTCACAATGAACCAAAGGCATAGCTTCAAAACTCAAATATTAAAGCAGAAGAACATGACAAGATTGATATTGCTCAGGCCAAATATCTAAACATGGCCGTCAATTTCTGCAAATTGCATTGAAACACTTGACGAAAAGGACTTTAAACTCAGCCTTTTCTCAAAAATGATATGAAAACAAAACAGTAAAAATCAGCTACGAACTTGTTTACATGCAAACATGATTACTAAAGGAATAGCAGCTTGATAACAGAGTTGCTACTCAATAGTCTATGTAACATCAAAACATCTTTACTCATTACTTGTTCAACTATGCCTTTCACTGAGCATTATACTATCATATTTATGCCCGAGGACCAGAGAAGGCATCCACATATCTCAAAGAGCTGCTTGTCCACAGCCCTCATACTTGGCAAATAGAACATTTCTGAGTTTGATCCTATTTATGAGCTTCAGGTAGAAACTAATTATAAGATACAGCATACAGGATTAAAAAAAGAAGCCACCAGTAGAGAAAAAAAGTTCTTCTCTCCATCAATGTTTAGATGGAACAAGAAGAAGCGCACAGATATTTTTCATTTCCAGAGCAGAAAAATAAGTGGGATGAACCCATTGACCTTATCTTAATTTAAGAAGCACAATATAAGATAGACATGCACCAGTTAATTCAAATTATTATTTTCCTGTACTTCATCCTGGCATGCTTTGAAGAATCCTTAAGTTCACGAAGATTATGAAATGGGAACTGTTAATCAAACTGGAGAGTTGATAAGATGAGGTAGGTCTTACACTCTAAGTACAAATCCACCGCACGAGCTAGATGCTTGACACCAGGAGAGCCCTCCAGAAGAGAAACAATGGGGGAGAAGGTCATGTTGATAACATCCGGTGCTGAAGCTACAGTAGTTTCCCACTTAGCATAGTTTGGAACCAGGTCATCACCTCCCCTTCTGCGGAAAATCACAGTAACATCCTGAAACACGCCAATGAATAAAAGCAGGTTCTTTTTTGTAATAATTCTGAGGAATATATGTGCAAAATAAATATGTCAACCTATAAAAGAATATCCCAAGCAAGGGTAAGAAAAAAATCAATTTAAAATGTGATGGACCACTGTTTAGGTTAATCTACCCAATTGGCAATAAATCAAAAAAATAGCAATTGCGAAAGTAGAGTTAGGGATTTGGGGATAAGATTTAGCCCTTTCAAGGGCCTCCTTGAATTTGAAGTGAGGAAGGGCACGGCTAAGCTAAACTGAATTTCACTAGTAACTTCATTCTTCAGTAATGGAAATGAAAGTATAGAGGCCTCCTCATAGACACTTATGCAGATCTTATTAAACAAACAAACTAATGACCTGAATACCCAACAACATATCCCAACTACTTGTAACCAAAAAAAAAAGGAAAACAAAAGAAAACTAAAAAAAATGGGAAATTAACATCATTGTCTAACCAAATGGTACTAAAATATTTAAATGCACAATAAGGAAATCACCTTGTATTCTCAAGAAGTCCCAATTGCAATTTAATCGAATCCTTAGATTGTCACCAATTATGTTTTCTTTTGATTCGCTTATACCTTTTCCACCTTATATCATTGACTTATGTTTTATATATACTATTTATTTGTTTCAATGAGTGAATATCTTATGCATTCAAATGCTTGAACATATTCCACAAGGTATAATCGTACAATTTATTTTTGAACGTTACTTAAAAGTCATATTCTTAAGGAAGATGCAAAAATGGGAAAGTTAAAATGATTTACAAAAATAGATCAATGTAGGTAACATGCTTTAGAAACAAGAAAAAACTGAGGTGGTGAAATTAGAAGATAAAGTTCGGGTAACCATTTAAAATGGTGTGTGTGTGTGTCAAAAATACTGCCCGGTACACAATCTGCTCACGTATTGGTCCCAGAGAAAGAGGAAGGTCAAAATGAATGAATATAATATCTTGACAAATCTATAAATTTGACCAACAAATGAACTTAATGGAAGGACAAGATATTCATCCCAAGCCAAGTGGTTTAGAATTGATGTTTGTTTCTTTTACGTTGAAATGACATTTATCAATATCAATTTGTCGTAATAATTAAAAGAAGATACAAGTTTCTACTGAATTTTTCACCTATATATTGAACTAGATATGCAACTTAGTAACACATGTATGTGATGAAACCAACCTCTTTCCCACTTAAATATGGAAGACTAGAAATCTGAGAATGTATTTCATGATTTGTAAAGATAGACGGGTCTGTGACCTGGATATGTAGACATGGCAGAAACTTAAAGTTTCAGCTACATTGTTTAAGGTTTGACGCTCAAGCTGCAGAACCATAGTCCAAATAGAAAACTCTGCAAATAACTGACCTTGTCCTTGTATTTGAGTGCAAGGGCTGCAGATTGGCTTTCAGAGCTCAAGAACCTTTGATCTCCAATGTCTTTCACATAATTCTTAATGTCTATTTCAGCCAGCAATGATGCCTGGTGTTGCTTCACGTAAATTACATCTCTTCCACCAATTGTAATGGAGGTGATAACATGGGTACCATAATTTTCAATAAAGCTGGAGAGTAGAGCAAGTAGCCATTAGAAATGTTTTTATTGGTAGTAGTTTCAAAATTGTAACACAAGCATCAACATGCTTACTTTGCCAATGCTGATGGCTCCCAAGTTCCTGGAACAGCTTGTTTAACGTGTTCTTTTAGCTCTAGATGAGACCCCAGCAGATTGACCGTACACAATGGGATAAAGACCCCATCCATCACAAGTGCTTTTGTGGTAGCAGAGTCAACTTTCCAACAGCCAGTGAAATTGAACATAGAATTAAAACACCCAAGTGGAACCGCTCCAGGAATTTTTGACTTCTTATTGAAATATTCAGCCATCTAACAACACACATAGGAAAGTCATATATACTACCTTTCAATTACACAGACAACATTTTTTCCCCCAGATACTATTATCAGACACTGATGATTCAACCATCCTGGCTTAGTTTATGAACAAAATTTTCTTTTTTTTCTAATAAAAAAAGCATATATATCATAATTTGCCACAAGGGACTTAAAATAGAAGAAACATTAGCTTGATCAATCCCAAACCAAAACAAAAACTATTCTCCCAACTATGCACATAACACAACATCTCACCCCCCTCCAACTATTCTCACAGAAAAAATTCCCAAGAGAACCCACGGTAGGTTAAAAAAAAAAAAAAAAGAAGCCAACTTTTCCATTTTCGAACCTCAAGGAAGCTCCACACCGGCGTGGACATCCTCCCACCTTGCTCTCCGGTGCACTCCACATCAACCGACACGTCGGGCACGACCAGCCCATCCCACACAAAAAGATCCCGCCGCCTCCCATCAACATCAACCAAAGGCGACCCGGGAGCTCCCTTGCAGTAGAGGAGCCGGGCATCGGCCGTCACATCGAATCCCCTGCCCAGGGCTTGGATGGAGCTGCACAGGGTGGTGAGGGCAGCCGAGATCGCCGTGCTTGCAAGGTCCATGAGTGGTTCCGGTGGTGGGGGGAGAGCATGAGAGGTTGGCCAAGGAGAGATTTTTCATTGCTGGGCAGGCGAGGAACGGAGGTTGCTCATTTGGGCAGGGCTTGGAATGTTGAGGTTGGCGATATTGGTGAAGAAGAAGAAGAAGAAGAAGGAAAGGGTGGAGAGAACGAAGAGGAAGGCTCCAAAAAAGCTTTGACTGCTACAACAATGGCGACGCGGTTTTGAGTAGAAGAGGTTATAGGTAAAGCTAGTTGACTGGTCACACTCCTCTCTTTGTAGTTTCCTCCTTTTTTTTTTTACTAGAGACTAATTCTTTTCATGGTAAATATTCTTTTTCATGACAATAAAATGATTTTTTTACCAAAAAAAAAGATAATATCTTTTTAAATTTAAAAACAATTTTTATCATATTTTTTAAAATAATTTCCCCCTTTTTTGTTTTTGATTATTAGACTTGATTTTCTTGCTTTGTAACCACAAAAAATTTTCACCCACGAAGCTTTAATAAAATAGTAATTATGTGACTTTTTAAAAAAGAAATTGAAAAAACACTACTTGATTTTTTCTTATTATGTCCTTATTATAATTTAAAAACAATTAGATTAGCTTTTACAACTTCTTAACAATTTTTATCATCTTAAGAAGTAATTAATCATTAATAAAATTAAAATTTTAAATATCGTAATTTACTTGTCCAACCCGATACCTACCGCACTGCCCTTTATAAACCTAGAAGAAATTTTTAGTCACTTCCTAATTGTCATAACTGTGTCTAGGTCACCTTGAATATTTTTTGTTTAATAAGTAAATTATCTTTACAAAAAACAATTTATTAAACATTTACAAATAATCATTTAATCTTTTTTATTTTACAAAAAATCATTTTATATTTTATAATATTTAATACATTGCAATTCAAGTCCAGTCGAAATATTTGATTTAAAATTTTGCAATGCATAAACGAAGAAAGAAAAATATTAAAAAGAACATGAAGGGAGACTATTCAAAAAAATATATAATTTTAATAATTTAAAATTTAATATGGTTTTTGCAATGTAATGAAATGACATAATATAATTGATCTCAGCATCATTTTGCAATGAGGTATGAGAAAAACACATTCAATTATATTATCTCTATAAAATGTTAAAAAAGTAAACAATATTCAAATTAATAATAATTTTTAAATAAGAATGCTACAATTTACGTTATATCATTAATGAAGGTATAAACGAGTAATTAATATTGACTTCCAATAAATTTAAATTTCGTCGTCTCAACTCTCAAGTTCAAAATTGCATTGGTTTGAGTTCTATTGAGCCAGGTTCAAACTCAAAAATAAATGGCCTCACCTTTGAATATAGTTAATAAAAGGAAAAAAAATAGATACGCTGTCTTTGTACAGGCCATACCGCATGCCCGGGGAGAGCACACTATCATATGATTCATCATATGTTGGGTTCACTCTCACACTCACCAACAGGGCGCACACAAGGGGTACCATGTTTGTTTAGTTGGTGTGAAAGCATTGAATATAATATAAAATTTTGAAAATAGTCTAACCTTGTTAAAATTAGTTATGTTTAATATATTTTATATAAAAACTAATATTAAATTAATTATTTTGTATATAAATTAATTATAATTATATCCAACTAATAATACAAAATAATCGAGATTACTTCTGTGCCCACCCATTAACTTTTTAATGATAAAAAATTCTTTTTTTTATTTATTGGTGAGCATATAATGAGCCACTCGAAGGTAATCATATATAATTTGAACACAAAATATATTGTAAAATGTTATTTTAAAAAAAAAATATTGCATGTAGACTAATTTTAATAAATTTAACCATTAAAAGTGATCGGGTCAATTTACATTTTTTTTCATACTATCCTGAGCAGAGCCAAAAAAATATCGCAACTATATTTATTTTCCATAAGCCTGGTATACATGAACAACATCTTGTATAGTTTATATGAGATAAAACATATATTATGGATAATTTATGGATCCAAATGGTTAAAATCTACATAGATAAATATAAAATAAATAATTAGAATGCTAATAAAATTTCAAATCAATTTAATGCTTCCAACTTTTTCATCATTGTCAAAATAATTACAATAAAAATAAAATTTAAAATAATATCAAACTAGTGTTTTTTAAGAAAATCTAAATGTAATGTTTAAAAAAGATAAAAATTTATTCTCCTATATACCAGTCATGTGGGACCCATAAAAATTTTTAAATTAGATGTGTAACATAATATATAGCCAACTCAATTTAATTTTTCCAGGCGACATATAATTATGCTATTTAATTTTATTTTTTTGTCTAAATACAAAAATTGTAACACCCCAAATCCGGTTCACCCTCGTGAACCAAACCGGCATGTTACAGGCCCCGGTTAGATCGGCTAATCCAAACCTAACTCGTGCGGATCCAATCTCGGCGTCTTAAGATGAAGATATGATTCATCATACATGAATGAATGCATAAAACCCTAACAGGATACTACATGAATGACATGACACGCAATTCATACAAAAACTACGATTTCAATGAATTCAAATGAAATTCTAATTTAAGACGGACAGAGTCTCCCCTGAAAACGTAATTCGGGGCTACCCTGTCAACATAATATATGTACAGGCATATAAGCACATATTAAAACTACATTCGAGCAGTCTGAACTACTATATCTCATTCTTAAACTTGGGTCTCAGCCCATCTGTATTATCTATTCATATTTCATTTCATCTCTCAACACTTCATTTCTTAACATTTACTCACATCGTCATGCTCATATCTTCTCATCAGTTCATATATAATAAAAGCATAAATAAAAATATTAAACAATCAATCACCAAACATATGTGTGTGTGCAGAAGACCTCATTGCTCCTCCGTCCAACTGGCGCATCCATCTCGTACTCGTCACCTACATATAGTAGAAAAACGTCAGTAACGAGCGTTACTGGTCCGGAATGTAACTAATAGCAAACTGGCTATGAGAGCAAACTCTCATATGAAAGAAAATCCATATACTCCTCATGAACTCTCTCTAGGGCATCTACTGAGGAGCCACTGGGCTGCAGACCCGGTAGCATCCCGAACTGACTGAACTGCTGCTGCTGTTGCCGTTTTGGCATCTACTTCATTTTCTGGTCTCAAATCCTAAGCCCTCTCCTTACCTCCATATTTCTCCTGGCCTTGAGCACGAAGGCCGAGTACTCTCAGGCAGTCGCT
>JAVDBV010015717.1:3112-16360 GCA_032619315.1 Piper longum
TCATACATATATATATATATATGTATATATATATATATATATATATATATTTATACATATATATTATATACGTACATAAATATATAATGATACAAGTGGAAAACATAAAAAACATGATGTTTTCTTGCAACAATTAACAAGATGATCTTCTGAGCAAGTCTCGTTTCCATTGCTCAACCTGGACTCCATTGCTTAACGTGTTCAGTTTTATTCACAATTTTTAACCACATGGAAAATATTTCATCAAATTCACTCGTCATTTCCTATAATAAAAATGTCATAACATTGAATTCACACCATTCACAACAATTCATCACTCAACAATATCCACTGCATTCGGCAGGTACATGTGTGCAGAGTACATCGTTGACCCTCCGTAGTTGTGATAGCGCTTAATCGTCCAGGTTCTCACCTATATATATAATACAAAAATAGGAGAGCTAACTCTGCTATTAATTAAATCATTCATAGAATTCTACATAGAATCTCTAATAAGGGCACTAATTAGCAATAGTCGGCTTCAGCTCGGTACCGTCCCATTCTGATTCATTTCATGCCTTAACAACTTCTAAAACTATCCCTTGCGCAGGAAAATCATGTATCATAAAGCCCTCCAAATATTCCCTATCATTTCTGGCCTAAGCACAGAGGTCGAGTACTCTCAAGTATGCGCCTTCAATATCTTTTGAAACCACAAGTATAAACATACGTTGCACTACAAGACCCGTAATTCTCCACACTTTACCGGGTTTAGGAGCTCAAAGGTGGAGTTGCCAGGATCCATCGGGAATGGAAGAACCAGCTTACCAATTTAGAACTTGCTTTGACTGGCATGCACCCACTCGCGTAGTGCTTGAGTCTGCTCTCCTTTATTTCAATTCTCACTAGAAAACTCAAGAAAACTACATGTACACAGGACTGGGTTGGCATTGTAATATTGTAGGCCCAAAGGCATTATGATATTAATCTAAATTTTCAAATACAAACTTGTAAAATCCCATTTTCGGATTAGGGTTTTACCCATATCGAGTTTTGCCTTATTCGAGCCATTATCGAGTTGGTCCGAGTGAGATCGAGCCAAAAAAATTTCAGATTATGAGTAAGGGCCCAGATGACTATATAACCATGTTATAGTGATTGAGTATGCCCAACCTGCAGATGATAAGATTATGAGTTATCTATACATTGAGGTATACATATTTCTTTGTATATGCTAGATAAGATTTTACGCCTAGATTTAGGTCGTTGCAGAGTTTAGTATCTGTTTGGGATTTTATGGGAACATCATTTTTATACAGCATATGAGTTTCAGATCACTTAGATTGTGCCCCTGTGGGCCCATCTTAATTGAGTTTGGATTTCGAGGCCCATTTAACCTTATTTTCTTCATTCCTACCTATAGAGTCAATTTCAGGACTTGAGCCAGTTTCCGAGTTCGGACAATTTCGATCCATTAGGTCACAAGTTGTTGGATGACCAGATCATGCCACATGGCAAGATCTGAGCCGTCCACTCATCTTTATCTTCACCCATTGATTTCCAGAGTTTAATGATTTTGAAATTTTCCACTTACTCAGATCTACACTTTGAGACCGACATCGACCTCTGCCGTGGTCGAGATCGCCGCCGGCGACGTCGCGACACATGGCGGCGATGCCACCCCTTTTCGGCCATTTTCCGGCTGACCAGCGCCCGGACTCGACCGGTCATCACCGCCATCAACCTGGTCATCCTCTCCTTTGTTGATGCCAACCGGCGGCCACCCCAGCTGCGCCGCCGTGGCTGTTCTTTGGCAACGGGCGCCGCCGCCCGTGTCCGCCAGTTTACCCGGTTCGTGGTCCGCTTGCCCGCGACCATGTTCACTAGGCTGTGACCGCATCCACCTGGTCATGTTCGAGTCCGCCACCCATATTTGTAAAGACCCATAAAATAATAATAATAATAATAATAATAATAATAATAAAATAATAATAACGTTCGACGCGGTGGGATCGAACTTGGGAAATTTTATTTTTTTTCCTATTTAAATTATTTACCGCTAACCGGTTAAGTGTGAATTACCGGGGTAAGTTAAAAGTATTTTTAACCGGTTAATTATTGTTTAATCGGTCAAGAGGATCATACCATCTAACCGTTTAAACGAGTTAAGTGAACCATGTCGATTACCCGGTTACCCGATTAAGTGAAATACGGGCGAAGTATGTTTTCACATACTCTAGCTGTCATTTCATAATATTAAATAAGGAGAAAGGGGAGAATGTCATCTTCATATTTCTTCATCACACATACGCCGGTTTCCTTCTTTTCTCAGGTATTTTCCTCTCTTCTTTTTCTAAGTTTTCATGCATACATATATTGGAATCGATAATAAACTTGTTAATCATGGAAACTAAAGTCTAAAATCAACAAGAAGGATAAGGGAAAAAACTGGGAAAAAAAAATGTAGATGACATTCATGGCTGCAAATTACTGCACCAATGCCCTTATGCATGGGGTGTTTCTCTTCTCTTGGTGTTGGATTGTCGTGAGGGGAGAAGAGGGTCGCCTTGGACGGTGATTTTGCTGGTCAGAATAGGGTCGTCTTGGGTGGTCAGGAGAGGATCATTTTGGGTGGCGTTGCTGGTCAGAATTGGAGCCGCCATGGAAGGTGTAGGTTGGGGTCGCCTTGGTGGTCCAAGACAAGGACGCCATGGAAGCTAGTTCTGGCTGCTAGACCAGCTGGTCGGCGTGGTCACCATGGGCTGTGCTGCTGGCCAGGAAAGGGGAGCACTTTGGGCGGTTCTGCTGGCCAGAAAACAGAGACGTCTTGGCCAGGTTGGGAGTCGCTTTTGGGTGGCCAGGTCGGGGTTGCCTTGGCTGCTGGTTGGCTGCCTTTGGGTGGTGCAGATTGGTCGCCTTGGCTGCTGGTTCGGTCACCTTGGTGGTGCAGAACATGGTTGCCATGGCTGCTGATCGGCCACCATTAATGGTGAAAGCAAGGTCTCCATGTAGGGTGCAATCCGAATTTCCCTGAGATAGCAGCGATAGAGAATGGATCTTTGGGGTTTCCAATCGGATCACAGGGATAGACGGAGGATGGGGTCTGAAATTGGGTGGAAGGAAAAGAAGACATGCTTGTTTTGATGCGAAGAAGATGGTGTGAGAAAGAGAAGGACGTTCGGGAAGTGCAATGGCAGTTTTGGTAATTATGGGTTGACTCGATATGGTCGAGTTAAAATATAATGCAAATCAGTGAAGAAGATGCTAATACTAGTAATGAAGTATTGTGCATGGTTAATAATTAAATTATTAACTAGTAAATGGGGGATCATAATTGGGATAATAAATTATCATTAGACTTGCTGAAAATTTATTAAATAATGAAGTCTAACATGAGCTAATTACATCATTTTAGAATTGATAGTATATTAGTCATGTAGTTGCATGTAGGTTCATGCAAATAAAATTGTACTAATGTATAATTTTATACTTTCACTCATATTAGGGTTAGCGGATCATAGTCGGACAAAAATCATAAGTCAGGTACGTATAATGGGTAGAACGTTGTATTTTCCTTATTGCTAGCATACGCCGGCCTCAGCCCAGATTTGACCACCATGCACTCAGTCCGACATTGGGGCGTATTGGAATCACATTGAAGGTCTCCAGTTCAACTTCGGGAAACCGGTTCAAGTCCAGGAATCACACTCAAGGTCTCCGGTTTGAGTCCAGGAATCACACTTAAGGTCTCTGGTTTGAGTCCGAAAATCACACTGAAGGGTCTCTAGTTAGAGTCCGGGCGACGCCACCATGGTAGTGGTAGCCTCCCTACAAAAAAAAAGGCTGCAGCCGGGGTGTGCGAATCACTGCGGATACCTCCTCCGCATTGTTTTGGAGTATAGCGGTATCGCTCCACCGCATATTAAAATGAAAATAGGGAATTAATGGAATGTACTTGACTTGTTTTATCTATTATACTACTTATTGTTGTAATGACTAATGCAGAATTGCCTCCACAGGTGTGTAGATACGAAATTAGGTGGGAGAAGCCATTAACAACCAGAGCACGGAGCAAGATAAATATTAGGACTCCCTTTTTATTTTATTGAGAAATATGTGTGGATACTGGGAAACGGTCCGATACAGTGGGAACTAATCTTTATACATTGTTATTAAATTGTTATAATTCAGCAACTTCATAGTTTATTTAAGTAACACCTAGCCATCTAGGCCCACACTAAATAATTGAAAAATGGCGGGTTATTGCAATATCCATGTCCATGATCCTGTCCATGTCCGCCCAGCCAACCCAACCCAATTTCCAGCCCGGGTTGGTTCAGGTCATTCAGCTAGATTCGGTCTGGTTCAGCTTGATTTGGTCCGGTTCAGCTCATTTTTTGAACGTTTTCGTCTGTTCTTACACCGTTTTTGGTAATTCAAAACTTTTATATTAGTTTAGATGCATAATCACATTGTTTAACATGATTGAATGTTATAATGATTTTTTAATTATTATTTAATTTAATTTATTAATTAATTAATATTATTTATTTATTTTTATTGATATATTTATCATATAAGATGAATTTTCACATGATTATTTGTTATTATGAATATTATATTTACTTATGAATATCAGTCTTATTATGGCTGCTGAAATTTATTTATTTATTTATTTATTAACTTATTTTTTTATTTATTCATTATGTGCATGTTATTATTTATTTATATTTAATTATGTATTCTAATATTGAATGACTATGATATTATTAATATTTATTATTAATGAGTATTAACTATTTGTTTATTTATTTATGTATTTATTGAATTATGATATATTTATTTATTTATATGTTTACTAAAAGAGTGTATATTGATTCTTACTCGTGTTTATCTTAATATTTATATAGTATAATTATAGTATTATTTTATGATTAGAGTATTGTTTATGTTTATGTCCTCACTATTTATCTAATTATCTGTGAATACATTTCTTTGTGTATTTATTTATTTATTAGTTATTTTATGTCTCGGTTTGCGTGCCACATGTTTAGCTATAGGTTTCTTAGTATTATTTTGTTGTTATGATGTGTTGATGATATGAGCACACACCACGAGCATGCATCATATAGATATATTAGTTTGGAGCTTGGACCACTGGTCCGTAGTACTCTATTTCTCTGCCTGATTCCTTCCGTGTAAAATTTAATCGTGTTTTAAACATAGGACATCATCGGCGGTGTTTTATAGGATTCCTCCGATGTCAGCCCATTTAGCCGCATTTTTACACTTGTTTAATAAAACTACGAGGATGAGATCCCTTTTAGTTTTAGAACTTTAGCTCGAGAAATTTATTATACAAGCCTCATCCCTAAGCATATTATATAATTAGGTGTTGTTTTACGGATTTCACGAATAAGAGAATGAGTGGTACGGAGATATGTATGGACCGTGTTAGTACTCCTTCAAACCATGAGGCAGTGCGGGTGTATAATGGTACTGTGTAATGTAGCGCATTTCCGGAATATGTGGCACTAACTTAATTGTTCCTTTTGCCACTCGAGTACAGTGGCAGGTGATATGGAAGGTGTGAGGGCGTACGCACTGTATGTATGTATGATTATGATTATGAGCCGTGTATGTGAGCCGGCATTTGTGAAGTTTGATAAGTTTTGTGGGTAATGGAATACCCATTTGCCAGATTGTATTAGTTATTTTTTGGTCCAGTACGGTTTTCATATAATATATATAGGTCATGCAAATTCTGAGTCGACTTTGGTAGGAGGACAGATAAACGCTACACACACTTGAGCTTAACCTAATATTTACTTTCTTGTATTTATTTATTTTGATGTGTTTTGATATTTATTTCGCAATCTCTTCCGCACTCATGACCCCAAGAGGGTTATTTTGATCTATTATAGTTATCAAGTCTTACTGACTAATAATATTAAACATGACTCGACTCAATCGTAACATTTCTGAGTCGGTTCTTAAGTGAAACGAAATCGGGGTGTTACAAAACTTGAGGGTTCTCATCTTTGAGGGTTATTAATCTAGAAAATTGTGTGACTAAATAGCCTATGTGGAGTGGAATACGATAAATCCACTGCTTGACACGTCCACATACCTGTTAAAATCAAATCATGATACAGTTGAGGAGTCAAACTAGAAGCGAGTCATAAATGAACCTGGTAGAAGCTCTAATCATGTTCATGCGCCTAGGTAGTGAGCTCCTATTCCATACCTACACATCAAAACTAAAAGTTAATGCCCGCTATGATGCATTCACACATCTTATATCACACTCACATTAAGGCACGCATCACATCAAGTCACACACATCAATCCTTATCAAAATCTTCTAAGCTGCGCTGCATTTGATTAACAATACCTGCTTAATTTACTTAATTAGTTCTTTAGTATTTATTTTAATACAATTCAAATCATAAAAATTCATTTTTCTTTAAAATAAAGAAAATTATGACATCAATATATCAAATCATATCATGTTGTACTAATACTCTCTTTCAAGTAATTAGGTCATACTTAATCATACCTTGCGTCGTCGGCATTCAATGATGACTAGAGTTTGTCCCACGGTTTGAGACTCAAATTCGGAACACGGTTTCGATTGGGTTTGGCTAGACCGATCCTGCAAAAATCTAGTGATTTTTGGCTAATTTCAACGAATCCGGTTTTTTGGCAGTTTTCAGCAATTTTTGTGTGGCTTTCGGCGATTTTCTAGTGACTTTTCAGGTGAGGCAATCGGGGCTATAAATCGGCATCAGCTCGATGAGCTCTACCCGACTATGTAGGTGGTGAGCGCAGCAGTGGCAGCAAGTCAGCATTTGGCCAGCCTCGGCAGAGGACCTCAGTGTGGGGGAAAGGGTCTGGGGTTAAAGGAGGAGTTGGCGGCACAGTGGTGGCTGAGTGGCGCAGCTAATGGGGAAATGGCGTCGGCAATCACAGCTCAATTGCACGGCTTTGGGGTGTCATGGAGGCCAGGCTGCGGCCGGGAAAGTTGGGGCGGCTCGACGGAGCTCTGGCAGAGCTGGCAGCGACGATTGGAGGCGGTGAGGTGGCCAGAGATGGCGTCAACGGCAATAATCAGGGTAGTGACGAGATGGAGAGGGAGAAAGGCCGTGTAAGGGTTTGGGTGGTAATGTCAGAATTAAAAGTTTACTCAACTTCGACTCAAGTATAAAATAATAACTTAACTCCTCATAAAATTTAAAAAAAATCCTGAATAATATTAGAAATCCCATAAAATATAATACACTCCATAACACAAAAATGACATGTTCTATAACTAAAAACCCACCCAAATTGCTATATAACGCGTCATATTGCGTTATTTGGCGAAAAAATAATCCTATAATAAAATATATAAACAAAATAATAGCATATTGTCATATACTTTGGTAATTTATTTCACATCATTTTTCTGACGTTATCATCATATACTCGGGTATACTTGACCCCCTTCGCTCATTAGCGTATAGCTGGCCTCAGTTCAACAAGCTCATAATGAAACTAACTCAACTGGAACCATCAGTTAAACCGATTGGTTCGCTAATGTAAAACTCTAACTGGAGTCACGGGTTTTACACCTTGTTGGAAGTCTCTCAATCTTTTCTCGCATAAAGGTATACCTCTCCTTCTCTCCCTCTCATTTTTCTATTTCCATAGTGCATGCATCTATATTTGTTGTGTATTACACAAATTTTCGGGGTGTTTGTGCTCTTTTTGGTTTTGGATTTTATTAATGAGTAAATTGAAGGTAATGAAATTGAAAGAGAAAGATATAATAAGGGTAATATCATACTTGTGTGTATGTAAGTGCGACTACCTTAATTTAAATATTAAAATATTGACTCATTCTGTGCACCGTCTTAGTCGTAAAGGTTGCAAACCCGTCATATTTATATATATAGGCTTGAGAGAGAATTTAAAACATACTTTCTATATCTTGTCTTTTGAAAACCAACAAGGGATCTCAACCTTGAAGTTTTATTAAACATGTAGAAAACACGGCCAAATGACCCAACATCGGGGGGATTTGATAAAACACCGCCAATACCATCCTATATCTAAAACATGGTTAAACTCGACATGCAGGGAGTCAAACATAGATCAAGCAAAGGTAGAGTCCTACGGACAAGTAGTCCAAGCTTGAAACACAACGACACATCTATGGTGAGCTCAGATTACAAAACCTACATCGAAACCCACTATTAAGTAAAATATTAACATCTCTATCTGATGCAGGTTGATGGTGTGTGACCATATCATCATTACATCCTAATAAAGAAGACAATACTAAATAAACCTATAACTAAACAATAGCACACAAATCGAGATATAAAAAAGAAAATTACAAATAAACAAATAATAAATAAAAAATAAATACACTCATGAATAATAGATAAAAAATATATACCTAAAAATAAATAATACTATAATCATAAAATAATAATATCATTTTACAATATAAATACATGGCTAAACACGAGTAAATACCAACATATACTCGTGTTAATAAACATATGTATAAAAACATAAATATACAAATAGTTCAATAAATAAATAAATAAATAAATAATCAACTATTTAATACTCATTATTCATGAATATTAATATTATCATAGTTATAAAATACAAGAATGCGTAAGTAAATGTAAATAAATAATAACATAAACGCGAACAAACAAATAGATAAATAAATAAATAAATACAATTTAGTAAACATATATAAGACTAATATTAATAAGTAAATATGTCATTATTAATAACAAATAATCATATAAACTTTCATTATAATCAACAATACACAAATAACAGGAAATGAATAATAATAATAAATAAATAAATAAAAATAATAGTAACATCCAAACGTGGTAAATCATTTGAATATGCATCTAAACTAATATGGGGTTTCTAGAATTATAAAAAATAGTGCAAGAAAGGATGAAAATGGTCCCAAAATGACTGAACCGGGCTAACTTCCTGAACCGAACCAAGTAGGGCCAAGTCAACTAAGTCTCGGTCAAATAAACTTTTGGGTTGGGTTGGCTAGGCTGGTCTAGACTGGACTGAACAAAACTGACACGGGTCAAACTGGCAAACTCGGGAATGGGCAGGTGGAAGTGAACGTGGGCAGGTAGACGCAAACACGGACAAACGGGCAGACAAGATGACCGATTCCAGTCCCCAAAAAATGCCGATGTCATTGCGCGGAGGCTGTCGCTGGTTGAAATCAACAGAAGGGAGAATGGAGAATGTGATGGCAGTGGCAGGCGCCATGGTTCGGCCGTCGGCAAGTCAAAATGGCTGGTAAGGGATGGTATCACCGCCGGATGTGGCGATGTCGCCGGCGGCGATCACAGCCACGACGATGGTCTTTGGTGGTTATAAAAGATATACCGTCAAGTGAGGAAACAATCTGGTCTGACGGTTGACGGTGTTTGGCAGTTGGCTGGCTTGAAAATTGTAGGAAACAATCAAAAACACCTTCGAGCAAGTGTGAGCTGTCAGCCATGGAAGAGGTTAGTGTCGGTCTCAAATGGAAGATCTCGGCGAGGGGAGGGTGTTGAGGTGGTTGGCTTTGCCGGAGGACACTCTCCGGAACTGAAAAATGGCCTGAACAGTGGCAGCGGCAGGGAAAATTGGCTATAAAATGTACCTCGCCGGTGGTGACTTTGGCGGCGCCGGTGGTCATTGAAGGTACGGATAGAAGGCCAGCTGTGAGGCGGCCATGGGGGTGCTAGTCTAGTGGCCGGGGACGAGCCGGAGACTGTCCGGTGGTGAGCCAAAGTGTCAATGGCGCTATGGTTGTAAAGCTTTGAAAATGTGGGAAAGTCATTGAAATCAAAGGGAGAATGATAGGGGTGATGTGGATTGCTTAGATCTTGCCACGTGGCATGATCTGAACATCAGATAACTAACTAGTGAGACCCACCTATTTCTATTTACAATATACATATGGATAGAAAGCTCGGATCGAGACTATCCAAAGTCAAGCGACAGGTCGGAATCGAAGCAAGAAGGCTAAATGTGCTTTGAATTGGGTGAAAACCCATGACTAAATCAAGATAGGCCCACAAGTGGACAATCCGGTGATCCAAAATCCCTATGATGCACTCAATGAGATACCCTGATAATCCTAAATGGATACTAAATGCTGCAACCGCCTAGATCAAGGTCTAAAACCCTTGATAACTCATAAAAATCATATGTATACCTCGCATTACACTAATAACTCATGCCCTGGTGTAGCCTAACTATAGCTATCATCTGCATGTCGCATACTCACCCACCATAAATGCTCATAAAGCCATCAAGCCTCCATACTCATGTTATAAAAAGTGGTTTGGCTCGAGCTCGCTCAAACCGACTCTAGAATGGCCCGAACCGGCAAAATTACATGCGGGTAAAACCCTAACCCGAAGCTAGATTTTACACTCTCTCCTCCTTATAAAAGTTTCTTCCTCGAAATTTCTCACATTAATTGCTATCGAATATCTCAACTTAAGGTGTCTTTTTGTTGGCAAACTGGCATCTCTGCCTCGAAAGCTAGCTGCAAACCAACCAACATGAAGCTAGAACTCTGACCACTGACAAAGCATGCTAGCTCCTTACTAATCAATCTTGTTGGACGAACCACACATGATAAAATCATTTGGCCAAACTTGCCATACATGCTAGAATCATCTATTTGGACTGACTATACATGCTCGAATCGTCTTGTTAGACCCATCATGCATGGTCAAGTCATCTCAGTTGACTGGCTCATTGGGTCACTGCAAACTATGGGGACTGAAATGTAATAACCTCGGCGGAGAAAACCTAGGTTCACCCATAAGGGTCTACTGGGTAGTTAAGCAAGTACTCTTAAGTACTGGAGGGTACTAGTTTGGGCTATATCAGAAAAACTATGTCGGTGCGAGTTATGCGGCCTAACATCTACCCATATCTCCCTGATCATCATCAACATGATAGGTCAACTACTTCTACCCTCAAAGCACTCTGCTCTAGGTCCTACAACAATACAAGGGTGTCCTGTGAGTCCTGCTAGCATATGGTGAACTCTAGTATAAAATAAGGGAATATGGTAAAGGGCGTTATGGTTCACCGTCGCTAGTGTAGGTCTAACACTTAGTTGTCCCTGTAAGAGGAGCTGGACTGATCACTAAGTCTTAGCTAACTCAGACCCTAGTCAAGTATCTAGCTCTGTTTCATAATGGAACAATCACAACTGCTATTACTCTACTGCATGCTATGACTCTCACAACTATCTACATAACTACTAGTTGCTGCTCATGGAAGCTCATAGTGATGGAAGGAATGCGAGAATATTGTACATGTACAGCGTGTTTCAAGGAGTATGAAAGTATATTCCGCACGAAATTGTGGAGTCTACATCTGGTCTGTGGCACATGCACCAGTTAATGTATACTCATCTTGTAACAGCCCGCTTCGGTTCACCCGTGACCTGACCCGGAAGTGTCACCGGCGACCGCCTTTCTCTAACCTATTAGATTCGGTTAAGCCGACCAGGATCTACCCTTGGCGTCTTAAGACGGAGATGCAAACATGCAAGGCATGGATGATATGCTTGGGTTCTAATATGGTCCTACATGCATGTCATGATATGTAAACAAAACAAAACAAAAGCGATAAATGAGAAATATCGAGAAAAATATTTATTTATACGAAAAACCGGACAGAGTTTCCCCTAAAAGTACAATAAGGGCCAATCTGTCCACAATAGGAATACTTATATATATTCAATCAGAATGATATAAAATACGACAATCAAAACCAAATGCAATCATCTTCATTTTTATTTTCGCTTAAGCCGAGTCTCAGTTCCAAGGCTCCTTTTTCATTGACATTTTTCTATTCATTAACATACTATCATTAGACATCATGAAAAGCAAGTACATGTGTGCGCGATTCTGTGCTGCTCCTCCGCAGTCCCGACAGCTATTATTCATTATGCTCCTCACCTACATATAGTAGAAAAACGTCAGCAACAGTTGTCACTGGTCCGGAAATAACTCATACCAAACTGGCACAGGAGAGCTAACCCTCCTGTTGAAATAAAAACATCACATGGAAACTCATCTTTCTCATTTCATACTCACAATAGGAGGCTCTTCCATAACACTCTAAAGTGGCTGCCTCTAGGTTTACCTTTCTCTTATCACATTTCTCATTTCGCATTCTTATTTCACGTTCTCATTTCATTGTCAAGAGTCATCATCCATACCAATCTAAAAGTGGCTGTCTCTAGGTTTAACTACTTCCATACCACATGTGGCTGTCTACTAAATTTACCTACTTCCATACCACATGAGGCTGTCTGCCTAATCAATTTGCATGGGCTGTCGCTAAATTGCCTTCTCTCACCCCAACCTGCATGGGCAAAGAAAAACAACGCAAAAACTATATATACATATAGGCCTGGGAAGGGATTCATAAAATAGGCCCGGAGGCAACTTGCTGTAGATCTCGTTTTCGAAAACATACTCGAGGGATCTCATCCTCGAGGGATATTAATCCGGAAATGCGATCGGCTAAATGGCCCGTGTAGGGTGGGATTCAATAAAACGCCACTTCACACGTCCTCTTTCCCGTTTTAAACAAAACACGATAGATCAGCGTAAAAAATAGAGAGCGAGTCCTAACGGACCTGATAGAAGCTCCAAGCGTGGTTGCGCACCTAGGCGGCAAGCTCCTACTCCGTACCTACACATCAAAACTAAATACTAATGCCCGTTCATGATGCATTCACACATTCCTATAGCATACACACATCAACCACGCATCAATCACACACGTCAAACATATATCAATCAACACACATCAATAATAATCAATATAGTTTTCCTACTCTACCTTACATTAAGTTACAATACCTATTTAGTTAACCTAATTAATCACCAAGCATTTATTTTAATATCACACAATCACATACATCTATATTTTTATTAACATAAAAATATATAGCACACCAATCATCCAACCATACCATCCTAGTAAATTGAGCTAATAATCATTAATTTTCAATAATTAAATTAAAATAAATTATACCTCGCGCGTCGTCGGCAATCGGCGACGGCTAGGGATTCACTGCTCGTGTCGGAGCTCGAATTCGGCGCTCAGTGGTGTCCGACATTCGATTAGGTTCAATTGGATAAAATCGGCAGAAAACCAAGAAATTCCGATCTTCCGGCAAGTTCGGCGGTTTTCCGAGGGTTCTGG